>SJYA01009455.1:2315-14761 GCA_006410615.1 Neotragus moschatus
AGGGGTGTTAGGGGGTGGGGGCAGGGAGGTGTTCCCCTTCTCTCTGGCCAGGCTGTGAATTCCCCGAGTGGATCCCGTGTCTGCCTGGGCCAGTGCTGCAGCTGGGTCCGCCTCAGCTTCCCTGGGGCTCTGGGGAGACAGACTTTCACAGTGGCAAACAGGAGACCCCCCCCAACTGCCTTCATGCTCTCCCCTGTGCCCAGCGGGCGGTGGCCCCAAGGGCGGTGTGGGCCCTGGCAGGTCTGAGGGGCGTCTTGTCCATCGCCGCGTTCAGTCCACGTGGGGCCCCACCCCTAACCGTCTGCCTTCCTGTCCTCTCAGCCCTTGTCTCTCCTCCGCTCGGGCAGGGCAGCAGGATTCATACAAAATTAACTGGAGGCTCCATCTCACAGCACCCCACTGGATCCGGTTCCCAGCGCACCCTGCGGCGGCCCGGTCTCCTCGGTCCCCTTTCTCCCCACCATGAAATATGCAACGCGGGGTGGGGGGGGCCCTGTGGGGCCTCTCTGGCCGCCCCAGCTGACAGCCAGGGGCGTGGGGTCCAGAGCGAAGGAGAGCGCCGGGCGAGCTGAGCGGCTCAGGGCACTGCCGCTCGGGGCTCTGTGGACTGAAGCCGAGCGTCCCCTCAGGGACGTCCTGTCCCCAGTCTGCAGCCTTCCACGCCGCCCAGAGAGGGACACAGACCGTCCACTGCCACTTCCTCCTTCCCTTCAATCTGCCAGTATTTTTCATCCTCCAAGCGCTGGAGCGGGTGCTGGGGACACAGTGGAGAATGACAAACAGCTCCCGTGCCCCAGGGCTCACAGCACCCCAATACCCACTACCCGTCTTTCTGGGCAACTCAAAGCCACCTCCTCTGGGAAGCCTCCTCTGATACCACGTGGACTCTGTGTTGGGCACCATCTCATTTAATTGCCTAATTCTCGCACAGGGGTGGGGTCAGAGCATGGCGTTTTTTAAAACGGAGACTATTTGGGTATGATGATAACAATGACAATGATCATCATTTTGTGTCTAGGGGCCGCCACACACAGGGCTAAACCCTTCAGATAGGTGATCTGATTTAATTCTCACACATTCTATAAGGAAGGTAGTGTTATCATGCCCATTTTACAGACATGACAACTGAGGCTCAGAGAGGATTCACTGAGCTCTCCCAGTGTCTCTCAGAGTAAGCCAGTCAGGAGTCAAACCTGGGCCTCAGGGGCTCTACTGCCCTAGGCTCGGTGGGTGTGGGAGGAGGGGGAGAGTGGAGGGCACCAGGGGAGGGGCATCACCAGGATGGGAGAGGACCCACAGTGGGAGAGGAGAGCAGGGGTGCTCGGCGGCCCGGTGAAATTTCAGTACTGCCCGGCTGTGGGCGCTGAGCTTGTGGTCAGCGTGGGCGGCAGGTGGTGCCCGGGGTGGGAGCTGACCTCTACGGTTTCAAACCGCGCCCCCCTCGACCACCCTCAGCAATCTTTTTGCCCGAAAGTAGCTGGATTTATGGGAGCACTGGGGCATTTTCCCAGATTGTGACTCAGAAGACACTCCCTGCTGACGTCAGCAGATGAGGGCAGAGGGGGTCGGGAACGGCCCACCTGGGCCTCTGTCTGGAGCCAGGACAGTCCTGGATCACAGGGCTTTGGAGCCACGGGCTGGGGCGAGAGGCCAAGAGTTGCTCTGAGTCAGAAGAGGGCCAACCAAGGCAGGACAAAGCCTGCAGGGGAGAGAGAAGACGGAAAGCGCCCTGGTGGCTCCCCCTGGCAGACGGAGGGCACCTTTGCAGGACTGTTCCCAGGCTACGCGCACGCAGCTTGGGGCTGAGGGCTGGCTGGGCGTGGAGCCTCACACAGTTGTGTTCGAAGTCTGCTCTGCTGTGAGCCGTGGTGGTGACTCTGAGCCCTTTTGCTTCCCATCTGTGAAATGGGAGACATCACCTGCATGCAGGAAGGGGGTGATAAGGATGCAGAAGGGCCTGGGAAAATGCGGAGCACCAGCTAGGACACGGGCCAGGGTCCCGGGAGAGTCGGACTCCAGCCTTCCTGGGAATCACCGCCACTGCTTCCAAAGTTGTGACGATCATACTGCAAACAACGAGAGCTGATGCTGGCTGAGAAGGACGCACACGCTGGGCCTCACTCATGTGCCCGGCCTCACTCGGTGTGCACAATCTGTGTAACGATGGGGAACCGGAGGCATTCGGTCGCTGGGGCTGAACCCTGACACAGCGCTGCCCTTGCGCCTGGTAGATGCTGCGTTAAACTATTTCACTTTACCCTCATCATAGCCCTGTGAGGCAGTCACTAGTACTTTCCCATTTTTTTCAGATGAGAAAACTAAGGCATAGAGAGGCTGAGGAACTCGCCTAGAAACACAGCTGTCAAACGGCCCAGCTGGGATTTGAATCCCAGTCGTCCAAGTCCAAGTCCAAGGGTAGCATTACACTTGTTGGTCCTTCCTCAAACCTACCCCAGCTCCGTCTGCAACCTGGGAGATCCTTCAGGGCAGCAACGCAGCCCTGGTTAATCCCACTATGGGCTTTCCCCTCCTAAGGGACTCTTCAACCATCAGACATCTCACTTGATGCTCACGAAATATTAGGAAACCAAGGTCTGGCGAGGTCAGATGAAAGCCTCAAAGGCATACACATGACAGGTGGCAGAGCTATAGTCATCATCGCTTCCATTTTACAGATGAGAAAACAAAGTCTCCTTTATTCTCCTTTCCACAGAATGCCTCACTTCTTGCAGCGCACCAGCAGTCTGGGGAATTCCATCTAACAGATGCTGCTCTGTGCCACATCACACGCTTTCCCTTTTCTTTCCTCCGTGGCCAAGTTCAAATACCGCCTTCTCCAGGAAGTCCACCCACCTCACTTCTCTGATCCCTGGGGCCCTTGGCTGCACTAGGTCTGGGACTTGCTGTTGTGGCTGCTCAGCCACTTGAGAGTTGCTCTCTGTGGACAGGGGACTCAGTGGCCGCATCTCAGGGTTATCAGGGACAGTTATCCACCCCTCTCTATGCCAGGCACCAGGTTGGGAGCTGGGTATCCAGAGAGGGGCAGGACAGGGCTCCTGACCTTAGGCATGCACCTGCTGCCCCCAGCCCTGAAGTGTGGCTGTGAGCCCCTCAGTGTCCCAGAGCCTTTCAGCTGGGAGGGGAGGGTGGGCTTCTTAACCTGGGATCCAGGGCCCAGCTTTCAAGAGCTCTGCAAATCTGCTGGCAGTGTAGACCACACTATTGCATGGTGTTGGCTGTTTTTCTGGGTAGAGGAGGGGCCATCAGGTTTTCTACAGAGTCTGGGGGTCCAGAGACGCTTAAGAATTTCTGACTCAAGAGAATCTCCTGGTCCCACTCAAAAGGCAAAGACCACTGGGACAGCCCTGTCTCCTAGCAGGCTAGTTGTGCCAACCTGCTGGTGGAGGACAGCACAGGCCATTCTGCCATTCTGCGTAGGTGTTCACAGGAGGCTGGGGCCAGGAGCCCCCAGGCTGAGCCCTGAGCGAGAGTCACACAGTGAAGAAAGGACGCTTCCTCTATTTCCACTCTCCCCGCCAAAACCAAACCGAATAACATCAAAGAAGAAAAAGATGTTTCTAAACTGCTGCCTAGGCTCAGCAACATGGGCAAAATGTCAGTGACAGAAGCCAACCTGGGAAGAAGGACTCATCTTAGCTTTTCCTCCTGACCTGAGAGAGGCGGGCCCCAGACCAAGAGAGACACTGAACCCCAGCACACTGGGCACACGGGTGCTGGTACAGTGAGGGACCGCCTGGCACCAGCTGAGTGGCGAGGCCCACGGGCAGCCTGTGCAGGGAGTGCATTCAGGGTTAGTGCCCAGCAGTGCCCAGGGCATGGGGGCTGGAGTCAGGAGACGGTGTGGGAGTGATCTCTGGCCTCATACTTGTCGCCTGTCAGTAGGGGTGAGATTTCAGACACTGCCTGCCTCCCAGACTGTGGCCTATCCCCGGAGGGGGATTGTCATCCACTCTCTAGAATAATCATACCTGCCACACGTTGAGCATCTATTGTATCTACACTCGGGCTTCCGCTAGGCACTGTGAGATAAGCATTAGCCCCATTTTCCAGAGGAAGAAACTGAGGCAGCCTCTTTGTGCAAAACTGCAGCACCAGGGTAGAGTGCCCCACACCCGAGCCCGAGGGGTGTGTGTAGCAAGCGCCTCTCTCTCGTGGTGAGGGGAAGGTGACTGAGGGGAGGGTACCCAAACTCTGAGCTCGGGTGCCCAGGCGAGGCTGCTGTCTTTCCTCTCTGCTCTGCAGCAGACAACCTGGCCTTGGTCCCCTCCAGGGGAGCCCCCAGGAGGCTGAAACCTCCCCGCTTTGGAGACCACAGGCCTGCTCATTGATGGCGCTAGCGGTAAAGAACCCGTTCGCCAATGCAGGAGACATAAGAGATGCGGGTTTGATCCCTGGGTTGGGAAGATCCCCTGGAGAAGGAAAAGGCAACCCGCTCCAGTACTCATGCCTGGGAAATCGCATGGACAGAGGAGCCTGGTGGGCTACAGTCCACAGGGTTGCAGAGAGTTGCACACGACTGAAGCGACTTAACACGCATACACAAGAAGGCCCCATGCCATTTTCAAGGTATGACACACAAGGGTGTCCGTCACCTTTCCCACGATGGCCCAACTTCCTGCCTATCTGTCATCCTAGGAGCTTCCTGGCCGCCCCAGACTGAGGGATCCCCAGAGTCTGGACGTGTGAGAGTCGGACATGGCCAAGCCCAGTGGCGGGGGGCCGGGGAGCTGGAATCGGCTCGTTGGTTCCATACTGAAGCCCAGATATGGAGATTCCTGGGCCCTGGAGCAGGGAGCCCAGGGTCTCATTGACCCCTGAACCCAAACCCCAGGTGGGAGCCTTCCGCACCTACCTTCAACAGGGGAGGTTTTGAGGCGTCGGCAGATGGCGTCAGTGTCCCCGTAGGTCTCCTTGATCTTGACCACGGCCTCCGTGCCCCGCAGCTCCATGAGCGAGCGCAGCTCCTCCATCGTGCACCCGAACTCGCCCCCATGGCTCGACTCGTTTCTTTGGTTTTTGGAGTAAAAGTCGCTGTTGGTCATGTCACCCATGTCTGCCGCAGTCCCCGCTCGGGGCGGGCCCAAGGGTCAGCGCTGCACAGGAGGCCGCCAGCCGATGGCTCCGCGTGGCTGTCCCCGGCACAGCCTCACTGGACGGCTGTGGCTCCGGGCGGCCAGCTCCAGGGGGCGGCCGAGGTGGGCTGGCGACAGTGGCGGTGGGCTCCAAGAGGTGTCCCCAGGCGTGGGGCAAGGTCCAGGGGCCGGAGGGGCTCAGGGCTGCAGACCCAGGAGTCTCCATTCAGCGGGGCCCATGCTGCTTCCGGGAGCCGGCATCTACATGGTCAGGGGTGAGGGCTCCTGCAGGGACAGCACAGAGAGATGATGAGGGTCAGGCGCCGGAGGCCTCAGGGGACAGGTGCTCAGGAAGGCACCCAGGCACCATGCACACACACACACAGCCTACCCCAAGTAACACCCACTACACGTACACACACCCGGCTGCTGATGTTCATATAACACCCTGCCAGCACACACTGTAACCCAGATGTACTGATGCTCACCGGGCACTCCACGCGATCCCTCCCCCAGGTACAGCCTGATGCATTCTCATGACACACTCTACCCCCTCAGGAGCCCACTGGGCACACACTGACCTCATGACACAAACCCTGGGATACACACAGCCTTCGACACACAGCTCAGGGTGCAACACCCAACCTGCCTACTTTAGGGTCTAACCAAAGCCACACACACTCCCCAACACAGGGCTCCCCTTCGCACATGTCCCGGTGGACACCCCTCCCCACCGTGCACACTGTTACACGTAGTCACATTTACGGGCGTCATCTTAACAGCCCCACCTCCTCCCCTCAGAAACACCCGTGCTCACAACCCTGTTTACACACACGCCATGCCCACACAATCGGGGCACCACCCCTCCCTCAAAGTTCACAGCTCCCAGGCTCCTCCCCCCAGCACAAGTCCTCCCCCCTTCCAGGTCTCCTGTGTCTGCTGATAGCTCTGTTCTCCCCATAGGCATGGGGATGGAAGAAAGCCCCCGCCTTCACCCGCAGTCCGCAAGCACACTGATCAAGGCTCTCGGGTTCTGGCGAGAGGATCCAGCTCACGTACATTCAACAGGACGTCACCGTGGCCGTCAGCATGAGCTGGGCTCCACAGAACCCTCACCTGGGGGGCCCCCACAGTCCAGCACCACGGACAGCGGCTGCCACGTCCCCCGGGGAGCACCAAGCACTGGCGGCTTCTCCCTGCCCTCCCGGCCACCCTTGCAGGAGTGTGGCATCTGTGAGGCTGCCAGGAGAGAACCCAATCCACCCAGACACCCAATACCGGTGGTCAAGGGCCCGGCAAGCGTTGGGTGACAAAGGGCCTCTGCTGAGCTCGGCCAGGCCTGGCACGGAACTGGCCCCGCCCAGCAGGGATGAACAGCTGGCCATCCGAGCTCCAGGACAATGAGGGTGAGGTGGGGGCAGTCAGATGGGACCGAGCCCCCACCCCGGCCCCAACCTCGCCCCCAACGTGTCCCTTCCCCCACCCCTTCTCTTTCCTTCACAGTCCTTTCCTGTTGCACAGGATTTTAGAGCTGGAGGTAATTTCAGGGTTCCTCTCACTTTCCCAGGGAGGAACCTGAAGCCCAGAAAGGGAAAAGAACTTGTCCAGGGACACCCAGAGCAAAGGTGGACGGAGCCCAGAGGTGGCCTGGATCTCCCGACTCCCAGCCCGTTGCTCTTTCCCCTCCCACTAGGGGGCGCTCCCTCCTTTCTCGCGGAAGATCCGCACCGATGGCGGAGGAGCAACACCGGATTCTAAATCACAGCAACCCGGGTTCAAACCCGAGCCCTCTCAAGTCCTGGCTGTGGGGTCCTGCGTGAGTCCCTTCACTTTTGCGAGGCTCAGTTTCTTCGTCTATGAAAGAAGTCAGTCTGCCCCGGCCCCCTGTGACCTCTCAGTTTCCTGGAAGCTAATTATGAACCACGTTCAAATCCAGTGCGCGTCCACTCGGGGTACAGGGCTTCCCAGCCTGGGGTAGGGGGTGCTGGAGCCACAGCAGAAGCCTGTCATGCCTCAGAGGAGGGCCCTTCACTCAGTGATGCAGTAGGAAGCCTGGTTTTCACACTGGGGCCAACCCGTGTCACGTGGAATAGAACTCAGAATGGAGCTGATGCCGTAAACAGAGGCACGAGGCACCCGAGGAAGTGTGTGCTTGGGGCTCCCACCCACAGTCCTGCAGGAACTCGCAGGGTCCTCGGCCACCCAAGCACACACCGCCCCCAAAACCCATGAGTCTGGATCCCAGTGGTACATCTCTGGGAGGAGCAGGTGAGGCAAGGACCAAGCAGGGCTCTGCGCAGAGATGCTGCGGAGGTTAAGTGGAGGGGCTCTGGAAGCCATAGCCTCTGGCTTCAAGTTCTGCCGCCTCTCAGCAGAATGGGAGGCAAATTAACTTCAGTTTCATTATCTTAAAAAAAAAAAAAAAGGCAGGGAGAGTAATAGTGTCCACCTCGTAGGTATTATGAGGCTTAGATGCATTATTTAATGCAGAATATTTAGAGTCAAGACAGGCACATGGTAAGCACTAATGATCAGGACGATCACCAGTCCACACAACTTTTTGCGATCGATAGTCTTGTTATTCCCTAGAACACACACAGAAACCGAGAGCAAGAGAGGTGAAGTCACTCATCCAAGCTCACAGAGTTAGTGAGCAGCAGAGCTGGGATTCGAACCCAGGAGATCTGGGTCCAGAGACATATTCTTAATCAGGAGGCGTTCCTGCCTTCTCTGGTAGTATCTCCCTCACGGGGCACTTACGACGCTTAAATNGCACTTTTTGCGATCGATAGTCTGGTTATTCCCTAGAACACACACAGAAACCGAGAGCAAGAGAGGTGAAGTCACTCAGCCAAGCTCACAGAGTTAGTGAGCAGCAGAGCTGGGATTCGAACCCAGGAGATCTGGGTCCAGAGACATTCTTAATCAGGAGGCGTTCCTGCCTTCTCTGGTAGTATCTCCCTCACGGGGCACTTACGACGCTTAAATGAAGTGCCATATGTGAACGAAAGTGCTTCACAAACCACAAGGGACTCTCTAACCCAAGGTGCTGTTTTCTAGCTGTCCTCTTGCTACCTGCGGCGTGGCTTACAGGCACTGATAATTACCTCTCTGACACCAGGAGCTACGAGAACCGTTAGCAGTAATTATATCTGTGATGACCACAGGAGGCATCAGTTAATGGGCGACTGGTGATTTTAATGGCTGTTGTGTGAAGAGGAACAATGATCGTCAACCATTTATGCAACCACCCTCCCATCCATCCATCCATCCACCCGCCCAATCATCCATTCATTAACTGTGCTGTGGGCACCTACTTTGTGCCAGGCAGTGGATAATCCAGACATGGGTCCTGCCCTCCAGGAGCTGACAAGGGGCAAGAGAGACAATCAAAAGACCTGTTATAACATGATGGGTTTGCCACAACAGGAAGTCAGTCCCAGATGCTGTGGATATCTAGGGCAGGAAGATGTGATCGGGCCCAGGGTATCAGGGAAGATGTTTCTCTTAATACGAGTAGGGAATATTCTTCCCCTGCAGGAAAATGGGCTGTGTGACTTTGGAGAAGTCACTAACCTCTCTGGGGCTCATCTGCCTAGTGAGGTTGGCCCATCTGCCGTACTGGCTGCTGTAAGAACCCACCGAGACCTGGTGTATGGGTCTCTCTGCAGTTCCTGGCCCCTGGAGCAGATACTCTGCAGTAAACTGGCTTCTGTGCCTCCTCCCATCTCCCTCCTACCTACCCCTCCTGTTGTTGGCAAGTGCACCTCCCTCAAGGTTCCAATGAGGTTCATTTGCAGCTAGCTCTCAACAGCACACTGACACTGCCCGCTGTGCTAAGTGATGGGCACACAGGCTGCTATGGACCGAAAGTGTCCCCCTGCCCCAAGTTCGTGTGCTGCAGGTCCTAATCCCCAGTGTGGTGGTGTTTGGAGGAGGGGCATTCGGGAGGTAATTAGATCATGAGGATGGAGCCCTCATGAATGGGACTAGTTTTCTTATAAAAAGAGACTTGGGAGAGACAATCTTTCTTGACTGTGTGAGGACAGTGAGGAGACGGCCATCTGTAAGTCAGGAAGTGGGTTCTCACCAGGAACTGAATCTGCTGGTAACTTGATCTTGGACTTCCCAGCCTCCAGCACTATGAGAAAAACAGTTTCTGTTGTCTAAGCTGCTCAGCCTATGGTATTTTGTTCTATAGCAACCCAAACTAAGGCATGGGCCTGAGCAGGGCAGAAAGCCAGTCCTAGGCCCAGAGAGGTTAAGCAACACACTAGTGGTCACGCAACACACTAGCAGTCACACAGCCAACTGAGGCCACAGCCCCTTGAAAAGCTCCTCCCTGCTTTCCAAGCTCCTGCTGGGTGATCAAGCCTCTTTCCTGCCTGGGCCTGTTTCCCAAGTGGAAAGTGAAGAGACTGGGGCAGTGTTCTCTGGGGTCCCTTCTGGCTCTGATACAACAGCCCCTTTGGACTCCAGGAGAATGTGCTGACAATATTGGGTTTCTGCATTTCAGTTTCATCTTATTAGCATTTAAATGACTCTGTACTGTTATACTTCAATGACTCAAGAGTAGGTTAGGGGCACCTTAATAAAAAATCTTTGCCAGGAGAGACTGGCAGAAGAAGGAGCAATGTTTTTTTTTTGGGGGGGGCAGTTAATTGAACAAAAAAGAAATCCATTTTTCAAAGGAAGGATTTTATTTTTTTTTAAAAAAACATCCCCAAACCTAAACCAACAGCTTTTCAAACCCTAACTGAAGGATGGTAGCTGGGACACTGCAAGTGAATTAGGCGCTAAAAATAACTTTCGGATGCCGAATCCTTCTGTTTTCAGATGTGCTGAATTTAAATGCCACCTTAATATGTATTTATAAAGTCACTCTTTAGTTTGAATCTTCCCTGGCACCAGTGAGTGAGCCATGTGGGGACACAGACCCCATCTGGAGATCCCCGATGACGAGGCCTGACACTGACAGGTGGGGGTTCTGAGATTTGGGGTGAGGTGGGGGCAAGGCTCCTCACCGCCCCCTGTGCAGCCGTCTCATCTTCCCGGAACAGAGCCAGCCCCACAGCCTCCCTCTTAGGGCCGGGTGAGGACTCAGCTGAGATGGAACTTGGCCCGGTGAGAGGGAGACTCGTTAAACAGTGACTGTTCTGACGACGTTAACTTAACTCACTCCCCTCCTCTATCTGCTCAACCAGACTGTCCCCACACTGCTGTTCTTAACACAGGTCTCAGGCTGACGGTGCCCGCAAGGCCCCCAGCACAGCTCGGAAGGCTGGTGAGGGTCCCCGCTTGTAGGCACAGCTCAAAGGGCTAGTCTCCCTTCTGCTCTGGTCTTGACTGATCCCCACAGGCAGGATATTTTCTTTCCTCTCCTGGATGCAAATTCTGGCCTTTCTGTAGCCCCTCCCCACACCCCACTCCAGCCAAGGGGACCCTCCTGCTGGGTGCTGACCAGGGTGAGACAGGGGAACTCAGCTGGCAGCTGGGGAGAGAGGGACAGCCTCTCTGGACAGTCAGGGGAGGGGCTATAGTTACTGGCTTAGCTGCCCCTCGAGGAGAGACGGAATGTCCCTGACGTTTGTGTGTGCGCACATCAAAGCTCACAATGATGGNGGGGAACTCAGCTGGCAGCTGGGGAGAGAGGGACAGCCTCTCTGGACAGTCAGGGGAGGGGCTATAGTTACTGGCTTAGCTGCCCCTCGAGGAGAGACGGAATGTCCCTGACGTTTGTGTGTGCGCACATCAAAGCTCACAATGATGGTTTCAGCTCTGAATTCTCACAGTCAAGGAGAGAGCGCAGGGGAAGAGGAAGGGAACTGAAAATGAATGCCTCAGAAGCCAGTTTAGTGCTATTTTTAGAAAACTCCTATCCTGTTAACCAGAAAAGGAAAATCTAAAAAAAAAAAAAAAACCCACAGAAACAGCCACGCATCGGCCTCAAAGGCACAGATGGCAGAAGCAGGGACAGGGGGTGGGTTGTTAGCGACTTGGGGTTTCTCACGTAGCTTCCCAGCCTCCTGCCTGAATGGAGGGAGGGTGGATCCCCAGACCACCAGGGTCAACTCTCTCCACTGCACCTTGTTCTCCACAGGAGTTCCCAGGGTTAGATGGTAGGGGAAACCCCATACTTCTGGTCCTCTCGGTGCCTCACATACCCACTCATCCATCCATCTACCTATTCAATAAAAAGCTGCATCTCAGGCCCTGCCTCAGGTACTGGGATTCTGGAGAGAGCAAGGGAGGTGCACAGACCACCTTTCTAGCTGAGGGTCTGCTTACTCTGCCACAGAGAGCCCTCCTCCAAACCCCATGGGCAGGGTCCACTGACCACGTTGAATGATTCCTGCACCACTCTTGCTTTGGGGTTTGGGGCAATGTACTCCAAATGGCTTCCCTGATAGTTCAGTTGGTAAGGAATCTGCCTGCAATGCAGGAGACCCCGGTTTGATTCCTGGGTTGGGAAGATCCACTGGAGAAGGGACAGGCTACCCACTCCAGTATTCTGGCTTGGAGAGTTCCATGGATTGTATAGTCCACGGGGGTCACAAAGAGTCAGACGTGACTGAGCGACTTTCACTTTCAGTCCAAAGGGCACTTGCCTGGGAACTGCATCTGCGGAGTTCCAGTCTCAGCTTTGCCTCCACTCGCTTAGCACACGCTTGCATGGGCTGTTCANGTCACAAAGAGTCAGACGTGACTGAGCGACTTTCACTTTCAGTCCAAAGGGCACTTGCCTGGGAACTGCATCTGCGGAGTTCCAGTCTCAGCTTTGCCTCCACTCGCTTAGCACACGCTTGCATGGGCTGTTCAGTATCACTGTTCCCACCTTACAGGGGAGAAAGCTGGGCTCAGAGGGTTACAGATGGCCAGTGCCTGACAGATGGGTGCCTGCTTGAGTCCAAAGCCTCTGTGTCCCATTGCCTTTCACCAACTCACAGAACAGCCTCAGACCACTGCCTTTTCCCTTGTGCCTCAGTTTCCTTCCCTATAAAACGAGGGGGGGTTGGGCAGATACTCAGTCCCAGAGAGCTGCTTCAGCACCCTCCTCAAGGGTTCTCCCATCACCTGATGCTTGCTGTTCAGGACACACGCCCTTCCTGAGCCTCCTGGCTGCCCTGCTGTGCCCAGCAGGAACATCATCCCAGCTGCAAGCCGAGTCCTGCGTGGCTGGAGGCTGGAGGAAGCAGAAATGTCCTAGAACCTAGGAATCACAAGCTGACAAGAATTCACCTGGTGCCTTTGACACCCACTGCCTCTGCGTGGAAGCGCCTGCCTTCCCAGATTTGTACCCTTCATGTGCACCCTGTTAGACACCTTCCCTTTAAAACAAACAAACAAACAAAC
>SJYA01009456.1:0-11411 GCA_006410615.1 Neotragus moschatus
TTGAGAGACTGGAGGAGGGTAGGGGTGGGGTGAGGGCTGGGGATGGACCTGGAGGAGGGGTGGGAGGCGAAGGAGGGATGGGGCTGGGACACTCAGGTGCAGATACACAACGTGAGCTTCTCCAGAGAGCTGTGCAAGGCCCTCGTTTCCTTCCCAGAATTCCCAGGCTCACCCATCAGGCAACAAGCTACACTCCATCCCCGGTCACCACAGTCCTCATCTATGCAGGGCCTTAGGGGGGCTCAGCCGTTTCGGATCCTCACAGCTGCCTGTGGGGTGTCCCGCTCTCCATTCTGCTGCTGAAACAGCAGAGATTTTCGATGGAAGGGGGAGCAGGTTTCCGGGTGGGGATGGAGGAGGCAGGAGGCCTACACTGCAGGGAGATGGAGACCCTCAGGGAAATTCACACTCCAGCTGCTCGCCAGCCTGAGGACAGGCACTCTCAGCTGCTGTCACATCGACACACACACATGCAGGCTGACACACACGTGTGTACATGGACACACGCACAATCNGGGGATGGAGGAGGCAGGAGGCCTACACTGCAGGGAGATGGAGACCCTCAGGGAAATTCACACTCCAGCTGCTCGCCAGCCTGAGGACAGGCACTCTCAGCTGCTGTCACATCGACACACACACATGCAGGCTGACACACACGTGTGTACATGGACACACGCACAATCCCACCCTCACACTGAGACACACACACTGGCAAACAGATACACACCCACGATGACACACACACACACACGCACGCACACACGCACAATTGCCTCTCCAGTTGGTCTGAGCTCTCTGCTCCAGAATGGCCATCTCTTTAGGTTGAAGCCTCCTCTGGGAAATCTTTGCATCTTCATATGATCCTCCAGGCTGCCCCCCAGCTGCCGTTGTTGCCTAAAATCCTGAGAACTAAGAAAATATTCCTTTAAAACTCACACTTCAGATTTTAGGCTGAAACAGTATTTCAGAAATTCGAGTCTTCAGGCTCATTCTGATGTGGGCTTGTGTTACCAGGCAGGCGGGGACAGGTAGGATGCTAAGGCCCTCCAAGGGGAGCTAGGGTTGGAGAGCAGGGGTTGTTGAGGAAGGGTTAGTCCGGGCAGATTCCACCCGCCCGACCCTCCATGGCTGGGAGCAAACTCCACAAAGCAAGAGCTGGCCAAGGGCTGAATGGGTCAAGGATTGGCTCTGAAAATCCCATCCAACCCCCACTACTCACTCTGCAACCCTCCCCAAGGGACTGTGAGCCTCAGTTTCCCCATCTGTACAATGGATGTGATCCACCTTTTAGGGCTAGTGCAAAGAGTTAATTGACATCCATATACTATAAAGTTAAAAGCCCTGGAAGCCCAAGAAAATTAAGTTGGGGGGGCACGGGTGGGATGGTAAAAACTTGCAGCAGTGGCCTCTCGGGTGTAACAGGGCTGAAAATAAGCAGCATTTTCCTTTTCTTTGCAGCTGAAGCCGCACTTCCCATAGGACCGAGCCTGCTTATCAATAGCAAAGCCGCTCTCTCTGCCAGAAGGTGACTGTGGGGCTCGGCTCCCCTCTCCAGCCTTCAGCTTGACTCCCAGGGAGGAGAACAGTGAATTCCCTCCTCCTGGTTCAGGTTTCTACACCGACCCCTCCAAACCCCTAAACAATTTTGCATATATTTAAATCTTCTCTGCTGTTTCTAGGCTTGAGCCGACCCCCCCCCCACCGCCCCCGAAAAAGGGAGAAAGAAATTACAAAAGCCCGTCATTTGTCTCCATCCCGCACCCCATCTATCAGGGCCGCCGAGCCCGTCGCCTCGAATGATGCGCGCGCCCGGACGGCGCTTTAATGGGGCGCCGCGTGTGACTGTGCAGCCGGCCGGCATTTGCATACATATTAAACGGAGCAGTAAAAAATGCAGACATGCAAACCATTTGGACGGGCTCCTCCGCGAGCCTGCCAGGAAATCAATCTTCTGGTTTCTTAAAGGAAACCTGCTCGGGAGGAGGTGATGAAGCCTCGCAGCCCGCTGGCCCTGGGAGGGGGTGGCCAGCATCTGTCCATCTGTCTGCGGAGGCCAGTCGGTTGTGAGGGTCCTTCCTGGCCACGGACTTGATGGAGGCCACGGACTTGGTGGAGCCTCGACAGGGAGCCAGGGGGGCCAGGGGACCAGAAGTCATCATCAGTCGCTTTGAGAGTGGCTCCTGGCTGGACGGACTGTGTGCCCCGGAGTAACAGGCTTGCCCNGAGGGTCCTTCCTGGCCACGGACTTGATGGAGGCCACGGACTTGGTGGAGCCTCGACAGGGAGCCAGGGGGGCCAGGGGACCAGAAGTCATCATCAGTCGCTTTGAGAGTGGCTCCTGGCTGGACGGACTGTGTGCCCCGGAGTAACAGGCTTGCCCTCTCTGAGCTCTGCTCACCCAGTGATAGTGATAATTTAGTGCAGCGCCTCCCCCACCCCCAGGGGATGCTGGAGATTTTCCCCTCAATTCATGGCTCTGGGGCCTAATGACTAACCCAAGGTGGCCCATCTCCTCTATGAAGAGCCTGGATCCCAAACCAGGTGTGGAAGAGATCCCCTAAGAGCACAGGTTCTGGAGGCCTGAGTTCCAAGTCAGGCTCCATTCCTTACAAGCTGTGTGACCTTGAGCAAATGCATCAACCTCTCTGTTTTTTAAAGTGTGTGTGGGGGGACCAATATACTTCCTTCTTAGGTGTGTTATTGGAATAAAGTAGGTCATTCATTATCTGGCTCACAGTAGGATTTAGCTGCAGAGCAAAGTGTAGGAAGGTCCTGGTAGCACTGGTGTGGTTTTTCCGGTGAACATTCCTCACTATGCCTGCATGGCTTGGTGGCTGCTTGTCCTACGAGCCTCCTTATCTCTAAACACTGTGTTTGATTCTCACAGGAACTCCTAGCTCACACGGACCACCCACCCTGCCCTCTGCAGAGGTGGGGTCCCAGGGTCTCCACTGCCATTCCAGACAGATGTGGCCAAGACAGCACCTCTGAGGGCTCTGAGACCATCATCTGCTAGCAAATTGGGCAAAGCCCAGGGCCCCGGCCAGGGACACCCTGAGCCAGCCCCAAACAGACTGAATGTCGGTGGGGCCAGAAAAGGCAAGTGGCCCAGAGTCTCCGCAGAACCAGAGCCCCACCCTCTCTCTCAATCCCACTTTACAGATGAGGAAACTGAGGCTCGGAAAGAGGTGCGTGGCCACAAACTTGAAGGTGGTGGAACCGGGGTTGGAACTGGGTCTGAATGATGGCAAGGACCACTCCCCAGAGGTCACTTGTAAATACTGTCGACAGAAGGAGCTCTTTCTGCGTGGTCAGGAATGCTGCTGCCCCGAAAGAAGGTGTGTGCTTGTGGAGAAAGACCAGTTTTGTGGGCTCGACATGCTATTCAGAATTCACGAAGCTTCTTCCTTGATGGGAATTGGAGGAAGCAGTGGACCAAATTTTGTTTGTTTTGTTTGGGCTGTACTGAGTCTTCACTGCCCTGTAGCAGGTAGGATCTTAGTCCAGTGTAGGACCTTATTTCCCCTACAGGGCTTCAAACCCATGTCCCCTGCATTGGAAGGCGGAGTCATTACCACGGGACCATCAAGGAAGTCCCAGGAATGGGTGGCTTTTGAGAACCAACTTGAGTGTGGTGGGTGTCCATCCATTTCCTCCACACTCCTAGAGGGGACCAGTGTCCCCAGGACAGGCTGAGTACTGGACAGTGCTGGGGCAGTGATGGGGACGGTGGGTGCACCCTGCCCGGTGAAAGCCGCCCTTCTCTCTGAGACCCTAGCCCTGAGTGAAGAGCCAGGCTAGGGGCAGGAGAGGCCCTGGCCTTCAGGTGGGAGAGAGTCTCTGGGAATCAAAGCTTCCCATCTGAGTGGCAAAGGGGCCTCCACACGGTGCTGAGTTGCAGCCTGCTACCATGGGAACAAAAAAGTCTGAATCCAGGGTATGGCCCAGTTGGATGGTGGCACCTCCATGTGTGACCTTGGGCAAAAACCTTAACCTCTCTGGGCCAGGGTGGCTAAGCTGACTGCACTCCTCTCTCTCCCTTTGGAAGATCCTCCTTTCCACCCCTGGCCTCCAGGCTCTCAGGGGCCTCTGTCCCTCTACCTCTCGCTGCAGGCCCCAGAGGACAGGCCGCCCCCACTGCCTGGCAGGCAGCGGCTGGAGGAAGCCGGCAGGGCGGGAAAAGGCAGGAGGGGCAGGAGTTACAGGAACCGGCTGGGCCTGGGCGATTGCTCAACTGGGGAGCCTGGCCCGGCCCCGGCCTCCACAGGCCCCCACTTCCCTGAGTCGCCCTCCCTCCTAGCTCTGCATTGCAAACATTCCTCACCAACCTCGGCTGCTGCAGCCCCGGAAGGGGGAACTGCCGCAGACACAGCACGAGGCAGCCAGAAACACTTAACCCCTTCCTCACTTCCAGGCAGAGCCCGCAGGCCAGAGGATGGGGCTGGGCCTGGGTTCCCAGACTCCAGCGTGACCCGCTCAGGTGCACTGCCGGCAGCCCCGGTGGGCCCCAGGTTAGCAACCTGTATCAACAGGCTGTCTGTGGGATCACAGAGTGACCACTCAAGGACTTACTGGGCAGATGTTTCCAGAGTGTTCACTGGGTGCCCAGCACTGCATCTGGTATAAACAGGAATATCCAATGGGGGCACCCACAGAGCCCACCTTCTAGTGGTGGGTGGAGTGCAGATCAGATAAACAGGCTTTTCTTCAGCTCACAACAGTGATGAGTGTGCTACAAAGGAAAAGTACGGGGTGAGCCTGACTGTGAACTGAAGTTGCTCAGTTAGGCAAGGAGGCCTTCCTGGAAGAAGTGACATTTAGCAAGCAACAAGAAAAAGAGAAGGAGAGTGTGTCAGGCAGAAGAGTGTGAGGCTCCTGAGAGGGCAGAGAGTTTTCACAGTTCAGTCTATGTGCCTGGAGGGCATAGGGTGAGGGGTCAAGAGCCCCTAAGTGGGAGAGCTAGGCCTATGCCAGACCCCAAAAGGTTTGGGGTCACTTTCGAGCTTGGATTGTCTTCTAAGGGCAGTGAGGAGCCACGGAAAACCTTTACGTGGGGAATGACATGGGCAAGTTCAGTCTTAGGCACTAAGAATCCCATAGCCAAGAAATGAAACCAGCACGGTTTTCAGATGCAGGTCAAATATACGTGAAGACCAGAATACCTGCAACTTACCAAAGTGCCACCAACAGGAGACATTTCAAATGGCAGCCTGGCAGCTGGTCCTGGCACCTGGTCCTCCTGGGGCCTAGGGGCCACTCTGAGCCCTGCCATCCCCAGTCCAGCTGGAGGCAGCCAGTTGAGGGGGTTCCTCCTCCCAGGACAGGATCTACCCCCCCTCCACCCCACCACCCCTCACCACTCCCCCCGCACCTGCTCTGCAGACAGTTGGAGCTTCATAAATGTAGCAATTTGTGTTGAAGTTGGGAAGGGCTGAGAGACCACCCAGGCTCTCCTCACTCCAGAGGCAGCAAGGGCTGGCCCTGGCTTCTACTGGGGGCCCAAATGCAGCTGGGCCTTGGGCCCGAGCTGGGGATACTTGGGCACAGGGAGGCCAAGGGGGCACGGATCCCCGAGATGCCCACAGCACGTGTCCAGAGAGGAGGCCAGCACACCCAGCCTGTCCANCTCCAGAGGCAGCAAGGGCTGGCCCTGGCTTCTACTGGGGGCCCAAATGCAGCTGGGCCTTGGGCCCGAGCTGGGGATACTTGGGCACAGGGAGGCCAAGGGGGCACGGATCCCCGAGATGCCCACAGCACGTGTCCAGAGAGGAGGCCAGCACACCCAGCCTGTCCATGACCTTGGTACCTCAAGATCTCTGCGGACTGCCCCCTACCAACTAAAGCCCCTTCCTCTCCCCATCTCTCAATGGACCTCACAGAGGCTGAAAGAAACAGAGATTCAAATCCAGGAGACTAGGAACTGTTCCGAAAGGAGTGGTCACTAAACCTAGCTGATGGACTGCTCCACTCCTGTAGAGCTTGAAGGCATGAGTCAGGGGACCAAGTAAATTGGTGGGAAACTTCTGGATTATTTTCACTGTAGTTGAGTTTCCTTTTCTTTTTTCTCCTTCTTTTTAAAAATGAAGTGCTACTTAGATCATCAATATACCAGAGATGAAAATGGAGCTCTCTTGATTGGAAAGGAAGCGGATAGCCTGGGACTTCGCCATGCACACCTACATAAGCTCTGTGTCCTCCCAGGCAACCCCAGGTTCCTAGGGTGGGCAGGCAGGCCCAGCCTGAGACTTTAGGAATGGGGAAACTGAGGGCCCAGGAGACGGAGACACTTGTCTGGAATCACACAGCCCAGAAGGATGGAGTCAAGGGCTATCAGGCCAGCCTGAGCCAAAGGCCTTCCATCAGGCCAGGCCCAGGCTGCAGGTCAGGAACTTGTATCCCCACTCTGGTTTCTGAGCATCTCTAAGCCTGGCCTGTTGGTTGGGGCAGAAAATTGAGCCAGAGCTCCCCAAATCCCACCTCAGCAGGGTGAGACTTCCGAGGGGAAAACACGCCCAGGACGCTCCCTCTGTTGAAATCATGCTGGGACAAGACAAGAAAGGGCCGGGCCAGCTCCATGCCCACACATGCCCCCAGCAGAAGCAAGGGCTGAGCTCCTTCCAGCACCCGGGGTCGTCCATATGGGGTCCCCAGCAGCAGCGACTATCTGCTCTGTGGCTCTGGGTCCACACTCGGTCACAGGGCAAAGATCTTTCCAGGCAATGGCACTTCTACGAAGGTTTTTTGAACCTAAGGTGCCACCACCTTGGTGATACGCCACCAGCTTTGCCAGGATAAAGCATACCAGAACCTACTGAAGCCTCATCATAACAGGAGGAGTTGGCCATTATCTCCCCATTTCATAGACGGGAGACAGGGCTGTGAAGTCACCTGCCTGGTCACAGAGTTAGTAACAGACACGGTGACTCGAGCAACCAGGTGCCTGCTCCTCACCACTAGGCCACCGCCAGAGACGTGACCCTTTTTCCCAGCATGAGACTGGCAAAACCAAAGAACCCTCGGCTCACCTTGACTCCTCACGTTCTTTGTTTGCATTTCAGAATTTTACCCGTTGTTTTACTTTGATTATGGCTGCGCTGGGTCTTCACCGCTGCGTGATCTTCGCTGCGGCAAGAGTGGGCTACTCTGCCATGGTGTGTGGGCTCCTTGCGGTGGCTTCTCTTGTTGCACAGCACAGGCTCTAAGGGATGCGGGCTCCCTACCTTAGTTGCAGCATGTGGGCTCCGCAGCTGCAGTGCATGGGGCTTAGTTGCTCTGCGGCATGTGACATCTTCCCAGACCAGGGATCCAATTCGTGTCCCCTGCATTGGCAGGTCAGTTCTTAACCACTGGACCATCCCCCTCATATTGCTAATGCACACAAAACAAATATTTCTTCTCACCTATTTACTGTATTTTTGGCATTTATCCATCCTGAGTTTACACCCCACTTCAGTCTTCCCCAACATGGGTTCACATGGGTCATGGAATTTTTCTCTGTGTCTCCAGGAGGCAAAGCTACTTGTGTCCTTGTAGCCATCACTGCCAAAACAAACAAAAATCTCCCTTTATACATTTCATAAAAATGAGTGGCCTAACTTGGAAATATTGTGGAACCGGCTCCTTGGGGACACGGACTGCACCGTGCCATGATGCTGTTGAGGCAGCAGGCATGGGGTGAAGGTTCAGCAAATAGGCCTGGATGATTGTTATTGCTGCTGTTCATGGGGTTGGTGTAGCTGATAATTCCTAGTCTCTTCCTCCTTCACATCACAGGTTACAGGGTCACTTCTCAAAGTTACTAATTGGCACTAAATGGTAAGAAGCCAGTTGTGAGAATGAGGCAAGTTATCTGTCCTTGCGCCGGAGAGATGGTTACCGTGGCAGTTGGCCTGCAAGATGGTCTCCAGACGATTTCCACCCCCTTCAGCCCTTCCCACAATGTAGAGGGCTGCCCCTGCGGGGCCAGGGGGACAGTGTGGGAAGGACCACACGTGCAGTCCAAGGCACCGGGGCTTCAGTCTCTCTCGCTGGCATCCATCTAAGGACAGCCATATAGTGAGGAAACTCAAGCAGCTCGGTGGAGGACTCCATGGGGCAAGAAACCAAGGCCTCCTGCCAACAGCCAGCCAGTGAGCACACCATCTTGGAAGCCGGAAGCCAATCCCACAGCCCCAGTAAGATGAGAGCAGCCCCAGCTGGTGTTTGGACTCCAGCTTCAGTGGAGACTGCAAACTGGGACCAGCCAGTTATGTTGTTGTGCAGTTGCTGAGTCATGTCTGACTCTTTGCAAACCCGTGGACTGCAGCACGGCCGGCTTCCCCTGCCCTTCACTATCTCCCAGAGTTTGCTCAAATCATGTCCATTGAATTGGTGATGCCATCCAACCATTTCATCCTCTGTTGCCCCCTTCTCCTCCTGCCCAGTTACGGCAATTCTGAATTCCTGAGCCACAGACGCTTTGAGATAATAAATACCTATTGTTTTAAAGCACTAAGTTAGGAGTGATTTGTTACACAGCAGTAGGTAACTGATACAGAAACAGAGAGACCTTTAGTTATGAGGGCTCTTCTTGACCGGGTTCCCAAAGTATGTTCCTTGGAATATTGACCCCAGGCTATAACCCTGGGAAAACCACAGTCTGTCAAGTAATGGCAGATTGTGGGCTTTCATCTCTTATTTAAGATTCCCAGTATACCTTGGCATATTCAAGCAGACCCCTCTGGGCAAGGAGGCTGTTCCTCCGGAGTCCTGGTGGAACTCTGACACCACAGCTTCTTTGAGAAATACAGCTGAACTGCCACGGGAGTAGACTCCTACTGCACATTAGACACTTGCATCCAACATAAAAACACAAACACTTCCAGCCGGATATTCAGAGTGTGGCCGACGGTGTCCTATACAAAGACAAGATGGCCGGCCTCTCTGAGCGCCTCTTCCGGCTGAGGGGGCTGGTTTGCCCTGGGTCCCCTCTGGTCCACCAGTCACACCATCAGTGGTTCTGGTCAGGGCTCTGGGCCCGTGTTTGGCCGTGAACCTCAGTGTACTGGGGACCACTGGGGCTTCAGATTTTGGTTCCCGCCCTCTGCAGCGCCAGCTCTCACTGCTCTGAAGCAATGGCCTTGAGCTCCCCACCCCTCGTGTTTGCCACATCCTCAGTGACAATGCCTCAGAGTCGGATCCTTCTCGGCAGGAACATAACCATGGTCTTAAAACACGCACCACTGGAAAATAACGTTTGATATAGGAAAAAAAAAATCATTTCGCAGGCAACTTTTTCAGAGCGAATCCACCCCCTTCAGCGAGGAAAAGCTGTGCTCAGAAAACCACATTCTTTCAAACCCCTGGGGCTGCGTGGGGGTGGGAACAGAGATCTTTCTACACGCTAGGAGGCAGAGGCCTTTTCTTCTGTTGAAAACGTAATTTTACCCTCATGTTGCTTCATCTTTCCCTGCATGGCCTTTTGGGGGGCTCGCGGGCCTTTCTGGAGCCACTGCTTCCAGACACCAAGCAGCCTGCCCTCTTCCCTCAGACCTGAGGCCTTGGTGTGCGGCCCTGGCTGCCCCCCACCCCAGCCTCACTGGGGAGCCCTGCCTAGGCCTGCTCTGGCAGAATCTGCGCTGGGACAAGGTTCCCAGGTGATTCCAGGCACATGAAAGATGGGGAGCCCCCAGCTGCACCCCAGAACCGCCATCTCAAGGTGCCCTCCGCCTGCCCACTAATGGGCCGCCAAGCTCACCTTCCTCACCCCGCTTCCAGGCTCCCATCACAGACAGCGTCTCAGAAGTGGCACTTCCGGACCCGCATTTCCACACGCACGCTGCCCACCCCTGCACCACACTCTCATCATGTGTGAAATCCAGCGAGAGGGCCACACACACAGGGTGGGAACTCAGGGCCCCTGAACAAGCGGTAACAGCAACAACAGACTCCCAGCCTTTACAGAGCACTGCCAACCGAGGAGGGAAGCAGTGAGTCCTAGAGGTTCAGAGAGGGAAAGCCACCACCCCAAGATCACACAGCTGGCAAGTGCTAGTCAGAGCCACCAAGCTCTCCCCCAACACCCTGCGGCAGGAAGCCTTCCCTATGAGAAAAGGGAGGGGTTGCAGGGACTAGCGAAGGGTTGCACCCCCCACCCCAACTTAGCCCGGTGTTTCCCACTCTGGGGTTCCTTGGGGGACCCTCCGAGGCTTTCTGCAGCAGTGGTGGTGATGGTGGTGGGGAGTCCTGTGCTCTTTTGAAATCCCTGATGGTCTCGACACCTTGACCGAGGGCCAGGCCACCACGGGATCCATCCAGCATTCCCTTTGTTTGCTTTGGATCGGATTACATCAACCCACCATGCTGGTTCAGACTCTCCGGCCCAATGGGAGTTGCAAGGCATTGGCATGGATGCCCTTGATTATCCTGAACTGAGGAAGCTTCTAGTACTTAACAAAGGCAGCTTTCTTGTTGGGCCAACGTGGGCCTGGAGACAGATAAGAACAGGAGGAGCTTTTCTGATGGGAATGGAGAGGAATTAGCTTAGAAATCTGAGTTACCGAGGGGAGGGGACTTGTCACCAGGATTTTCGGCAGCGGCAGGCGTTTTCTTCTGTTTTCTCTAAATCGAAGCTGGTGCTGCCCCACTCCCACCCAGAGGCAGCCCCGACGGGCAGGGCTGAGCTGTCCAGGCTCACTGCCCAGGTCTTCACGAGATGCCCTCCCGCCACGCTCTCCACGGAAGCAGACCTTGAAGGCGACGGGTGAGCTCCTGTTCGCAGGAAGCCAGCCACAGACAAACCTTGAGTTTCTTACAGAAACCTGCAGCAAGATGGGCGTGGGCTTCTGTGTGCGGTTTCCACGCCGCCCTGCACCTTTCTCCCCATCTCGGCTTGTCCGAGCGCACGTGTGGAGCTGGAGTGGTGCCTCCCTTGCTCCTCCCGGGCAGACCTTCACCCCACACCCACGGGAGGTGCCAGGCCCTGGAGGTTCTGGTCAGGAGCACTCAGAGGTTAACGGCGGCCGGCGGCTCTAAAGTCGGAAGGATACAGATGGGTTGTGATCAGTGCGAGCAACTGACGCCTCACAGCCCTGGCCACGCGCTCCCTCCGTCTGGAGAAACCCTGTTGGAGTGGGGACCCCAGATTCTTGACCACTGGAAGCTAACCTTCCAGGAGGGGCTTGAAGTCACCTTTGGATGGAGCAGGGAAGGGCACAGTCACTTCTTTAAAAATGATTCCTGTGGGTCTGAGTAGCAGGAACGGGAGCCCCCTGTCCAGAGACCCGGTGACCCTGGACTAGAAAATCACAGTGAAGGACAAGCCAGCTGGGCTTCAAATACGGCTCAGGAGGAGCCCACCATCCATCGGCCATGGCAAAGGGCTAGAACTGACGTCAGTGCACCAACCAGGGGACTTTTTTTTTTTTTTTTTT
>SJYA01009458.1:0-14792 GCA_006410615.1 Neotragus moschatus
TGGCTGCAGTCACCATCTGCAGTGATTTTGGAGCCCCCAAAAAGAAAGTCTGACACTGTTTCCACTGTTATGTGCAAATAATAAAAGCATAGTTATACATTTATTATTTTACCACTGTGCAGGTAAAATTCTCTTTTCACAAACTTATCCATATCTTACAAAAAAGGTACTCACATACATTGATATATAAGAACGTTCTTCTTTCAGTGAAGAAAGAATAGCATCAAGCAGTCACAAAATTAACTTCTAAGAATACAAACTGTACACTTGAAAGTAAGGGAAATGTATAACAAATGTGAAACTACATAAGAATAGAAAATCCTGAAAGTATATAAAATTGGTGCTGGCAATAAATAATCATGTACAGTAATCATATTGTTGTAAAGTCAATAATATCAATCAAATGTATTAATTTAGAGATGAGAGAATTCTTTTCAATGCTGTCAAAAGCCTTTAAAGTGTAAGAATCAAGAACATAGTGTCTGGGGGTTTGATTTGAACCCAGATTCCATCTCTTCATACTGAATAACTGAAAACACTTTTTCTTATACCTGGGAAAATAATAATATGTACTTTATGAATTTATGAGGAGTAAATGAATTTATAAATGTAAAGTACTTAAAGTAATAGCACATAAAATAATCACTATGTTATCAATCATTATTTTGGTAATCTGTATTTTTTAGTCTATGCATATATTTAATGAAGATAAAAGTATCACATATATTTTTCAAATTGTTTTTGATTACTATCACATAGGTTTCCAGAAGAATCATATTTAATATAGAAATCATATATAATATTTATATTACAAATATTGGAATTCCATAATTATTCATCACTTTAACACTCCTTACAGTATGTCTTCACTGGCTAACTTTTTTTTATTAGATTTTTGCCCAGAGCAATTAGTCTCCTTTCCTAAGATTGTATTCCTAAGCCTACAATCTTTCTTTTCCCATTAGAAAGATGAGTAAGGGAATGACTGCTTACTCTTACCCCATTCTTGTTAATCAATATATTTCTACTTTATAATAGGTATACAATTAATAACATAAACTTACTATGCTTTTCACCAAGTTTAATATGCTAATTTGGGGAATGAATGTTTACAAGTGGGTCTAAAATTACTTAATACATGCCAAATTATCAGAATATCATGGCTCAGATGAATTTGAAATAGCAATAGAAAATCATTCTGAGTTAAATACACACCATATATATTAGAGAGTTAATAGTGGCAGGGAATTTAAGAACTATGGGTATTCTTGTGTGTTTATGTTGTATGCATCTACATAGGGTTATAATTTTTATACTTCTGATTAGAAAAATGTAGAATCAAATTATACTCCCCCATATTTACACAATGTGCTGAGTAAGAACATATATATATATCCTAAAAATTTACCACATTATTTTTAATAAGTCAATAAAATATTTCTTAGAGAAAACAGTTCAACATCTGAAAACTTAAGAGTATTATATTTCAGGTTGACTGCAAAGTCAAAGCAAATATATAATTTAGCAATGGTATAGTAACTAATGGGCTTCCCTGGTAGCTCAGTTGGTAAAAAGTCTGCCTGCAATGCAGGAGACAATAGTTCAATCTCCTGGAGAAGGAAATGGCAACCCATTTCAGCATTCTTGCTTGGAGAATCCCATGGACAGAAGATCCTGGCAGGCTACAATCCATGGGATTGCAGAGTTGGACATGACTAAGTGCACACATAGCATCTATTATTTTTTAGTAATTTCCAGGGCTTAACACTTATAACATTAAACTGTATATAATATGATGCAAATGATGATACCAGCTCAATTTAGATGTACATCTTTGCAACTAAAGATCCTTTAAATAATCTAAAATAATGTAACATTTATGAACCCATTTAAGAGAACATAAAATGTTATGCAGATGCTAGCTTAATACATAATACACTACCTAAAATTTGTTCTGAATAACATATATTGTGTTAATTATGTCAAATTATTTTTAGACAGTAATTAGATTTTATTGATTGATCAAAAGACTAAATCATAACATAAGTGAATACAATTTTTACACTTTAATTACTCTAAGCAATTAAATCTTAAGAATGTACAGTATAAATAACAATATGAATAGCATATAGATTATGTTTTTCAGCAAATAAAATAAAACCTGGGACAATATGTATTTTTAACTTATACCAGTTTGATTCTTAATTATCTTTTTAAAAATGCTCTTACAGAGGTTTTGGAATCAAAATATTACATTAATTAATAACTGATTATTTAATTTTTCTGAAAAATGTGTCCTTGATAGCAATGGCCAAAGGACTTCAGATTGAAAAGGGATAAACCTAGTAATTAGAATAAAAAATTTGATAAATTCAGGAAAATTCTAACATACATATTAATGTATATGTACATATGCATAAATATATATAACTTATTATTTGAAGTATATAAGAAAAAAAGCAATATGAGAAAATAACTTTGAGAGCCTTTTTTAAAAACGTCATTCATAGTTAGCTACCTTAAGTCTCAAGCAACAGTTGTACGTTCTTTCTCTTCCTTGTTTTATACCTGAAAGGAATTCAGCACTAAAAAAGAGGTGGAAATTTAAGTAAGCAATTCACAAATGAAGATTGTAGGAAAGTTACAAAATACCTAATGTCACATACATCATTTCTAATGTTTTACTCATCTTTAAAGCAGAAGCCAGTATTTCTATTTTACCCTATTTTATGCAGCTGTAGGATAAAATTTAGAAACAATTCAATGTAAGAGTATTTTTACATAAATTGTAAGTTATTTTATTTAAATTATATGGTTGACCAACCATGGTCATTTTGCTGTATAAGTTCCCAAGGAGATATAATTCTTAGAAGAAAATTATCTCATAGTTTTAATAAGTAAAACATAAGTATGAAGGGATCACTTTTCACTGGGAATCAAACTTTTAGTTTTCATCCCATAAAACAAAATCTCAAAGTGTCTGGTGAAAGAACTGCAAGAAATAGGAAGACAAACATCCTCTCTCCACTCCTAGTGACAACATGAACTGGACCTAAGCACTATGATCTCTCCTGTCTCTTGGATTTATTCTCTGCATAATAATTCTGTCTTCCAGTCTGATTCCATTTGCAAACCCTGCCAAAAGAAAACCAAGAGGAGAATCTAACACTTTAGATATGTCTAAATGTAGACATATCTACCTTTGTGATATGTCTCTGTTCCCTGGATCCAATTTTTTGCTCCCTAGATTTATTAACAATAATGTCGTGTTTTCCTTGTACAAATCTTAATTACATATTCAAGCTCCTATTCTTTGTTTGTACCTGAAGTCCTTGGGTAGACTCTGGCACTCCAGATATGAGTTATTAAATAGCAGAGACCAGCAGATCTCAAACAGGTTGTAGTTCAGGCCTATCTGCATGGGACTATGGTTTGTAAGACTTTAACTTGCAGAGGGTTTTGTTTGAGGACTTTAAAACTTTCACTGAAATATATGTTGGGATTTGTCTTCCTCTAGTGGTCCACTATTAAAATGCAAAGCAGCTTGTTAAGGAATCCATTAAGTAACTGACTTAGTGTGAATGAATTTTCTCTGGTAGCATGGAGGAAATTAATATCAACACAAATAGTGTTTGTGAGAGAAGAGCCATTCTGATTTTAAGAATATAGGACAGAGACAAGAATGTAGTTGATAAAAAACAATATATTTATCTGGTATTTGTGGAATCACTTTAAGAGATAATATCTAAAGTTATGATGTGATTTGTATCAGAGCACAGAGGAGGAAGAGAGTGGAGAAAAGATGAGTCTTAACTTTTATCTTTTTTGGACAGAACTTGGGAAATTTTTTTTTAATTAGCTTTAATGAACATTTAGACTTTCAAATAGTATACTAGTTTGAAAAAGACTGTCAGAAAATATATCATTAGAGGAAAGTTCAATGTTTCCTTTGTTATAGATGGCAATTAAAGATGGTTCAGGGTTTCTTTGGTGGTTCAGTGGCAAAAAAAACAAACAAAAAAAAAAAACCCATGCCAATGCAGGAGACAAAGATTCAATCTCTTGGTTGGAAGATCCCCTGGAGAAGGAAATGGTAACCCACTCCAGTTTTCGCCTGGGAAATCCCATGGACAGAGGAACCTGGTGAGTTGTAGTCCATGGGGTCTCAAAACCTTAGCAACTAAACAGCAAAAGATGGTTCAAGACTTAGTGACTAAACAACAACAACAAAAGATGGTTCAAAGGTAGAATTATGCGAAATATCATTGATCACAATGGCTCCACCATGTGAGATTCTCTCTTTTTCTCCCCATGGAGAGGAACTATATAATAGAAAAAGAAATACCTAGAACCTCCAAGAAAATGCTATATATTTTAATACAAAGAAATGGATTTTATTTTCTATCAGTGATATCATTACTTTACAAAAACCTAATATGTGGCAGGAATCCTGGACCATGTGGCATCATATTTCAATCTCTATATGTCAATCATAACATTGTTATTTGGGATTAATATGAAGCAAAACCAATCCTTTCATTTAGCTTTAGATTACCTTGCTAGGATAAAACTAGATTTGTGATTTCCTTCTCAAATGTCCCACTTCTTGGGGGTGTTATCAATGAAATATCTAAAGAGGTTGTTGGAGATTCAAGGAAAACAAAATAAAAACTCCACCTGAAAATTAGCACATAAATCATATCAATTTGTGTCTTGCCTAACTTGAGAGGCCATATTTTCTTAAAACATGCATTTTTAAAATTTCAACATGCACGTATTTTAAAACAGTNGTCTCTATATGTCAATCATAACATTGTTATTTGGGATTAATATGAAGCAAAACCATTCCTTTCATTTAGCTTTAGATTACCTTGCTAGGATAAAACTAGCTTTGTGATTTCCTTCTCAAATGTCCCACTTCTTGGGGTGTTATCAATGAAATATCTAAAGAGGTTGTTGGAGATTCAAGGAAAACAAAATAAAAACTCCACCTGAAAATTAGCACATAATTCATATCAATTTGTGTCTTGCCTAACTTGAGAGGCCATATTTTCTTAAAACATGCATTTTTAAAATTTCAACATGCACGTATTTTAAAACAGTAGTTACCAATATATATGCAGTTGAATAAAGTGTCTCTTTTTTAAAATAAGAAATGCAGTATAATCTTCCTCTATACTTGATGCTGTGCTATTTTGTGNTGAAAATTAGCACATAAATCATATCAATTTGTGTCTTGCCTAACTTGAGAGGCCATATTTTCTTAAAACATGCATTTTTAAAATTTCAACATGCACGTATTTTAAAACAGTAGTTACCAATATATATGCAGTTGAATAAAGTGTCTCTTTTTTAAAATAAGAAATGCAGTATAATCTTCCTCTATACTTGATGCTGTGCTATTTTGTGCAAACCTTGTGAGTAGTAAAAAGCTGTAAATGTTTACTATTGTGAAAATGTTATGTACAAGCAGCACTGTATAAGAAAATACTATGAAAAAGAAAAAAATAAAGAAAAAGAAATCAGAATATTGATACCAGAATGTCAATGAATGCCACACATACTGATGACCTCAACAATGACCCCAAAAATAACCAGCTTCTTTTCCTTGGAAAGAATGGGGGAAATTAAGAATTTCACGAAAATGTCAGTTGCAAAGGAAGAGACCCCAAAGAAATGACCAAATTTACCACTGGTTTCAGGATTCGTCAATCAGTTCTTTCCCACTTTCATGGTCCACTTGTGAAGTTTTATTAATGAAAACAAAGATAAATAGTAGAGAAAATCTGACTGTANAAAAAAAAAGAAAAAGAAATCAGAATATTGATACCAGAATGTCAATGAATGCCATACTGATGACCTCAACAATGACCCCAACAATAATCAGCTTCTTCTCCTTGGAAAGAATGGGGGAAATTAAGAATTTCACGAAAACATCAGTTGCAAAGGAAGAGACCCCAAAGAAATGACCAAATTTATCACTGGTTTCAGGATTCGTCAATCAGTTCCTTCACTTTCATGGTCCACTTGTGAAGTTTTATTAATGAAAACAAAGATAAATAGTAGAGAAAATCTGACTGTAGGGATTTTTAAGCTTCCTTTGTCTTTTTATAATTTCACACAAACTACTTGAATTACTTTGCATTATTAGGAAATCATGTAAATACATGAAATAAAAAGATTAGCATGTTAAACTCTTTTAAAGATTTTAAATCTTTTCAAAATTGTCCTCCACTCAGTGAGGAAGCGATAATCATGTTTACTTAAAGCTATCCTTTAATCAAACCATCAGCACATTGATTTTTTAAAAATTTATTAATGCACAGTAATTGTGAAGCATTTCCATCACTTTGGTTTTAGTACCTCCTGGTTTTAGTCTCAAATGGCCACCATCCAGCGCTTCAAATACACAAATGATAGAAGCTTGGTATTTAAGAATAATCATCACCTCACAGGACAGCCATGACAATAAAAATGACATTGATAATGGAAAGCAAGGAAGACTGAAAAGATAAATAAGAAAGAATTTAGACTAATATGAGTTGACAACACTCTCCCTAACAAATGAAGTTCATTAGCACCAAGCCTATATTTTTCACCAGATAATTTTTGAACTAGTAGAGTTGGAATCACCCATGGCATTAAACATGCAGTTAATTGGATCCTCTTGAACCAATTTCTCCTTTGTTAGGGGTCATAAATCTCAATTGTTATGCATTCTTAGGCAGTAAAATTTCAGAAACACGATTTTAGACCCTAGCACTGAAGACTTTATTTGAAAGCCAATAACTACAAACGGGAGCTGTTTATTTTCACAGGATTCTCAATTCTCTACAAAGCTTTTATCAGGCAAGGGGTCTGACCTTTCAGGTAAACTTATCCATGCAGATCTAAGAGAAGGTTGATTCCTGCTGAAGATAATCCATCCCTCTACACAACACACACACACCCTCAGATTTTAGCATTATTCCTTCTTTTCCACACAGCTCCAATTTTCTTTAAGTTACTATCCACATTCCTAGCCATGCTCTCACCACTTCAGTTGTACCCTAGCTTCCCCTAGACACCTTGTCACCTCACTTGGCTTAGCAGGACACACTCAGAATCTATCCAACGACTACATAACAACTACATGTACTTTATTATTAGGATATTGGCTTATTTCAATTCAGGGAAACCCCAACTCAAAGCTGCCCTGTGAGGATGGATACATGAGTGATAGGGCTTACTGAGGAGAGATTTAGGTCCAGATTGGAAGCTACAAGTGTATAGAGCAAGAGAAGAAGGAAAGGAAGATTTCACTAGTTGCAGCTTCTATGAAGAATACCGAGGAGCAAAGAGATGGCAAGAAGTAAGGAGGCCAGATCTCGGACCTTGTCTCTCTCTGCTTTACAGAATATCCTGGGATCTACAGCACACATGTGTAAGGAAGTTATTAAACACATCCGACGTTACTCTATTTTCACAAATGAGATTGGAAATAAAATGTAACAGCAGTTTTTCTACAGAGCCAAGTATTGCAAGCTCGGAATACTAACTGGTTCATTTATTTCACTGATTACCATATGTAGATGTGACACATCAGACACTGATTTTCAATAAACCACACTTTTACGTGAACTTGCCTTCTATTTTCACCAATGTATTCATATTCTTGCCACCAATTTTAACTTCAAATTGTTTAAGATTTCCCCCTAGTCCAAGAGTCTCATTTGCCAAAAAATCAAGTGGTGTTTCTATCATCTCAAGCAATTTCTGTCATCAGCTAATGGGCAACTATAGGGATCAATTACATCTGCTTCATGCAAAACCTTACCATGCTGAATCGCACTGAGATATTAGTCCAGTCTTATTTCAAATTACTTCTCTTAACTAAAAAAAAGATCTGGTATTTAAATAAAAACTTCAAGCAAGGCTGGGAATAGCAGAGTCCTCATTCTTGCAGATTTTAAAAGTGTTCCATTCTCTCTATACTCACAGTGCTTTGTTATATGAGCAGCATAGGGGAAAACAGAAAGAAATAGAAGATAATGACAATGCCCTTGATATCCTGCACTTAAAAAATAGGAGAGCCCCCTCACCAGCATACATATAATAAAGCGAACGAAGTCTCCATGCACTGCTTCTGGGCAATAAAAAAAACTTGCATGGGGAAAACTTTTGGGGAGGAAATGAAGGTGATTTTTAAGCTGCTATTGCAGTTGTATATGACACTGACATTTATTTCCCATAATTCTTATCCACGGGAAACACATCCTTTAAGAAACTGAATAAAATCAAGTTGGACCTTTTCAAAATCTGCAAGCTATCAACTTCCTGGAAAAGCTTAAACACCCCCAACGCAATCAAATCAATTTAAATAGCACTGGCATTCAGGCAATGAGGCAGAAGGCAGTCCACCTTGAGAGTGCTCCTTATCTGGTTGTTCTTGAGCCTGAATCCTTAAAGGAGAGAGTGCGATGGGAAACGAGAAGAATGCCTCCTCTCCGTGAAACCAGACACCCTTTTGGAATCTGGGCTGAGCTCTAGAATCTGGATCCCACCCCCTTGCCTACCTCCAGGCTCCAGTAAGCAGCGGTTGGCTTCCTCCCCTTCGCTCCTTCCGCAGGATCTCGAGCAGCCTGAAGCTTGGGTCCCGCAGAGCGCTCGTGCCAAGCGCTTCTCTCCACTAGTTACCAAATTAGAAAAAGGACAGAGACGCGCAACCAGGATGGTGGTTAAAATCCAGGTTTTAGGCACCAGCGTCCCAGAAGGTTCCGACGCTCCTTCTGTACTCTTACCCAGCTGTTTCGCCTGGCAAAGGGTTACCCAGGGACCTGGGAGCCCCTGGCAGCAGTTCCTTCTCTTCTGCTCTGCCTGATCCCTCCAATCTCCGCCGCCGCTGCCACCCTGCACGCACGGCTATCCACTCACCGCACAGAGAGGAGGCCTGGCAGAGCCAGCGCGGAGGGAGCAGAATGGATTAAACGGCTAGATTTTTCGGGTAGGGGAAGAAAAACTTTGATGTTGGAAATGCACACACAGGACTGAGAAGAAACCCCAACAAGTTGCAGGTGCCGGGGCGGGGAGGACGCTTTCGCCAGCTCTCAGATAAATCACCCCCGACCAAAGCAGGGAGAGGAAGCTCTGTGCTCCTCGAGCGATCCCAGAGCGCACTTCGTAATATCTGGTCTTCGAGTCTACTGGAAAAGCACAGGGTATGATAAGCCCTGTTGGTCCTCTCCTGGGATGCAAAACCAAATGCGTCTCCAGCTGGAGAGGCTGGTGGGGGGAGTCAGAAAAAGAGGTCAGACCGAAACGCAGATCCAGAAGAGCGAGGGGCAACCAGGGTTGCCGCCTGCTAGAGCAGAGGCGCGACTCCCTTCGGGCAAAGCGACTGCTACAAACTCCGTTCCCTCCTACTCAGGGACGGGCACATTTAAGGGCTTGAACAGACGTCAGCAGCAGCTGAGCTCCAGGGGTGAGCGCCAAGGCTCCCGCCCCTCAGGGTGTAGCGCGCAAAGGGCGACCTGCTTGCGCCGCTGAGTGACCTAGAGTAGAACACAGCGCTGGTGGCTGTTTGTCACTCCCCAGAGCCCATCGTCAAGCCCATGGTGAAGCCCATCGTAAGTGATGTACCGGTGGTATTTACTGCGGTAGGTGCACTTGCCGAGTTGAACAGAGCCAGAGCTGTGTGACTGGGATCTGACCACTCTTCGAGCATTCAGCATTAGGTCATCAAGGCGCTCAACACTTCAAGGGAACTCACCTCCCGCTTTCGCGATGGCTTGAGTCATCGCTCTGATTCACTTTGCAAAGTTAGTTGAAATAGACGCCTTTTAAAATATAAAGGGAATTAAAATTTTCAATCTTGAAGTTCCAATCAAGACAATACTCAAATCTTTGCTTTATACCCACCTGCATATTTCCTAATTCAGAGTTACAATGGATGAAACTATTCGAGTTTAAAAAAAAAAAAAAAAAAGCCCCGAACTCTTAAGTGATTTTCATGCTTAGACACACACTAGGAACTTAGGAGCCTTTGCACAAGGACATGGTATTTCTACTTACTTACTTTAAGTGGCATTTTCTAACGGTTTTGTGGCCATTTCCAGGTGGGTAGCAAGGAATTAAATTCAAAGTCAGAACTGTGATGTAAAGGAATTTTGTTTCTTTATCCTTTGTAAAATGACAAAGTATGTTTCCAGCTGAGTTTTACACTTTGCCTGAACAATGATGTAACACGTGTCTGCTATATTTTTGAAGTAATAGAGTAATATTAGACAAGGGTGGAAAAATAATTCAGAAAACAGGATTCACACCTCCACAGCCCTTTCCTAAATTTCCTTTAGGGAGAACCCAATTAAGGGAGTAGGTGTCTAGGCTCTGTTCTGGGCACCTTGTGACTTTCAGTGTCCTGCCTAGGGATAATAGAATGGAAAGTCCTGGGATCAAAGGAACCTGCAATTGTAAACAGAAGATAGCACTTAAACGTTTTCTCCCTTTGTGCATGTCCAACCTAGCCAAGGTAGATTTCCCTTTATCACAATCGGTCCAAGCCCTTTAAAAGTGGCAAATACAAACTCAGAGTAGGCTCCATATTTGTGCCATTATGCAGGACTGCCCAATGGTCCTCCCCCTAGTGGCCGTCTACAGGAAACACTCGTGTGTGTGTGTGTGTGTGTGTGTGTGTGTGTGTGTGTCTACACACGGTCGTGTGTGCGTGCTGGTTTGTGTGGGAAGATTGATCACTGAGAGAACCCACCAGTCACCTGCACACTGCTGTTTAAAGAGTTTCGTTTTCTTCCTCAGACCCTGGCCCTGAGCTGCGAGGGTCTTACCAAACTTTATTTGAGAGAGGAATTGCTGTAAATGTGTTGGAAACTGGCAACAGCGACAGTATTTTTGCTCTTTGTAGTGAATATATCCCAAAAGTTTGAAGTTGGGATTGAGGAAGGGAGCCGAATATACAAGGACTTTGGAAAAATCACAGCATAAACCAACCAGTGTTTCTTCAAATAAATGAAACTTCCTAAGAAGTTGGGGACAGAGTTAATTTTTCTTGTTGCCTAGTGAGTCTGAGTGAACTCCTGGAGTTGGTGATGGACAGGGAGGCCTGGCGTGCTGCGATTCATGGGGTCGCAAAGAGTAGGACACGACTGAGCGACTGAACTGAACTGAACTGAACTGATACCTTGAACTCTGTTTGGTTCAAAGTCTCCCAAGTTCAGCACTCCCTTTTGGGTTGGAGGAGGGCTTCATCACAGTAAAAAGAACTGAAGGCCTGCGCCTGTCTCCCTGGAACCAAAAGGGTCCCTTCCCACCCCCACGGTTTTGTGGCTTTCTGGGAGGCCAGTGACTTCAGGGATCCTCACTTGTGGCCAGCGCAGGCAAGCCTATCTGGCGAATCCCCAGATTTTCCATCTGACTCAGAGTCAGGGAACTGGGTGAGGGGCAGCCCTGGGTGGAGCGGGAAACACATAGGGCTCCATGTCTCAGGTTAGGTGGGAGCAAACCCGTGAAAGCACAAAGCAGGAACTCCCTTCTGGCAGGAGCTTCAGGGTATCCTGGCCTCACCTGCTGGGCTGGTGCTGTTTCATTGGGAGGAAAGAGATACCCCAACCATTTACGGATCAGATCGTCACGCGCTGTAAGACCCGACATCAGAGGCTCCCTCAGCCAAGTAGGTACGAAATCCGAGTCTTGACCCCGCTTAGGGGTTGAGTCACTTTCCCAGGAGAGGAACGGTCGACCTAGCAAAGGCGGCAATGCTCATGGGAGATTTTCTAGCTCGCAATGTTGCTCCCTTCACTCNCATCAGAGGCTCCCTCAGCCAAGTAGGTACGAAATCCGAGTCTTGACCCCGCTTAGGGGTTGAGTCACTTTCCCAGGAGAGGAACGGTCGACCTAGCAAAGGCGGCAATGCTCATGGGAGATTTTCTAGCTCGCAATGTTGCTCCCTTCACTCACTTCACTCCCACCTCTACCCACCCCCCCCCACACACACACATGATTAGATGGCTCTGATTTGAAAGGACACAGAAAAGGCCTCACTCTCTGTTGTCCGCTCCAACGCCTGCGCCCAGGCGAATGCCCGGAGCTGCCCGGAAGCTGAGCCCCTGCGCAACAACCTCTGCGCTCTGTGCCAGCTGCGGGCCTGATCTCGGTGTCCGAGACAGACACAAGCACGCAGCCTCAGCCAGCCACCGGGACGATCCCGGCTGTAGTCTAGGCGTCTGGAAGCAAATGCCTCACAGCTTCTCCCACGAACTGGGTGAGCGGGCACTAAGAGACCTTTTCTTCCACAAGAGCTTCCGATCTGCGAGCGGGAGGGGCGGCCAACTGCGGGACAAGCGCGCCCCCAGCGCTGCCGGGCGCGTCGGGAATTACAGTCGGCGCGCTCCCGCCTGCTGAGCGCACTCTCCTCCGGGTCTGAGCGGTAGGCGGTGGAGCAGAGCGCCTAGATGGAGGGAGGGCTGCAACTTTGTATGAGGTCCTTCCTCTTTTTCCCTTCTGGGACACCGACTCTTCATCTCAACCAGATCACCAGGTTCTGGTTGTTTCTTTGACTCTAACCAGATTCACCTGCGTCCCTGCCCCAAGTAACAGGCGACCTAACTGAGTGAAAGTCCCTCAGTCATGTCAGAATCTTACATTGTAAGAGGGATGACTACTTCATTAGAGACAATTCACCTGATATATTCAGATGTATGTAGAATATAATATTTTTGGTAAAGTCATTTCTTGTTATATTCATAAGTGAGAACTAAAATATACTGAAAAATAAGTGCTAGGAGTCTTTGAAACTAAGTACAAGTGTTGTGTTACCAAATGAAAGTCACTCAGTCGTGTCCAACTCTTAGCGACCCCATGGACTATATGGTCCATGGAATTCTCCAGACCAGAATACTGGAGTGGGTAGCCTTTCCCTTCTCCAGGAGATCCTCCCAACCCAGGGATCGAACCCAGCTGTCCCACATTGCTGTCAGATTCTTTACCAGCTGAGCCAGGTGACAAAACACGATGTTCACTAACTAGCATGAAGTGAGAATCCGCTTTTTGGATCATCAGATCAAGTTTCCAAACACTCTAGGAAATAACTTCCTCTTGAATGCGTCTGAAAGAATCAACATTCTCTGATGTGGCTTTAGATGAGTCAGAACAATGCTTCCTTCAGCTAATCCAAGCATGCCCTCCCTGCCTTTTCCTCCTTTTCTCTCCTTCTTTGATAAATCGAAGAAATAGACTCTGTAATACTGGAAATACTAAAAACTGTTTTTGCTTCTGTAATGGCAGAAAGTAAAGAGGAACTAAAAAGCCTCTTGATGAAAGTGAAAGAGGAGAGTGAAAAAGTTGGCTTAAAGCTCAACATTCAGAAAACAGAGATCATGGCATCTGGTCCCATCACTTCATGGGAAATAGGGAAACAGTGGGAACAGTGTCAGACTTTATTTTTGGGGGCTCCAAAATCACTGCAGATGGTGACTGCAGCCATGAAATTAAAAGACGCTTACTCCTTGGAAGAAAATTTATGACCAACCTAGATAGAATATTGAAAAGCAGAGACATTACTTTGCCAACTAAGGTCCTTCTAGTCAAGGCTATGGTTTTTCCAGTAGTCATGTATGGATGAAGGCTGAGCGCCAAAGAATTGATGCTTTTGAACTGTGGTGTTGGAGAAGACTCTTGAGAGTCCCTTGGACTGCAAGGAGATCCAACCAGTCCATTCTGAAGATCTGCCCTGGGATTTCTTTGGAAGGAATGATCCTAAAGCTGAAACTCAAGTACTTTGGCCACTTCATGCAAAGAGTTGACTCATTGGAAAAGACTTTGATGCTGGGAAGTATTGGGGGCAAGAGGAGAAGGGGATGACAGAGGATGAGACGGCTGGATGGCATCACTGACTTGATGGACATGAGTCTGAATGAACTCCAGGAGTTGGTGATGGACAGGGAGGCCTGGAGTGCTGGAATTCATGGGGTCGCAAAGAGTTGGACACAACTGAGCCACTGAATTGAACTGAACTGAACTGAAGCTAAATGATACATTTTATCTTCTGTCCTAAGTGAAAGTATTTTGTTGCAGTACCTACAGTAGAAGAGCTACAAGTATCAACAGTAATTAATTTGATTAAATTTGCATGATAGTAAATAGTTTGATTTTCTTTTATTATGACCTGATTTAGTTTTTAAAAAAATCTTATGAAAAATCATTTCCTTAGATCTAGAGAAAATTCATCTATAACATGAAAGCAGAAATACTACCTTTAAAATATTGTTCATTTATAAATACATTTTATATATATCAATATTCTTATAGATTAAGTCATGATACTTGGAGATCCTGGTCAAAAATGCTAAAAGTGAAATCTCAAAAAGATATTGGAGAAATGATGGGACATTGGAGGGAAATATTTAGGTAAAGAGTCTGTAACTGAATATTTGCTTTGTTATATCTATGTTTTAAAACACTTGATCGTTGAAATGTTTTATTGTTTTAAAGTTTATATTCAATTTATAATTATTATAAGATATTTGATATATTCTATATCTTGTGCAATATATCAAAGTAACTTATATCAAATAGTTTATACCTCTTAATCAGTTCAGCTCAGTTCAATGGCTCAGTTGTGTCCGACACTTTGCAACCCCATGAATTGCAGCACACCAGGCCTCCCTGTCCATCACCAACACCCGGAGTTCACTCAAACTCACATTCATCAAATCAGTGATGCTATCCAGCCGTCTCATCCTCTGTTGTCCCCTTCTCCTCCTGCCCCCAATCTTTCCCAGCATCAGAGTCTTTTCCAGTGA
>SJYA01009460.1:0-14918 GCA_006410615.1 Neotragus moschatus
TACTTGCTGAGGCGGTAAAGGTAGATGCAGTTACTCTGTACTCTTTACAAATCATGTCAGGCTCACTGACAGTCATTGGTTTCTCCCTCTGGTATCAATACACTGCACTCTGTTGTAGTGTCTTTTCAAGGGCTGTGCTAAAAGTTGCTAAAATGCAATCTCACAGATACTTAATTTTTCAAAGTTTTCTAAGCAGATTTTAATGTACCTTTCTAATAATCTATCAGAGATTCAGTCATTCAAGAAAAATCCTGTATTTTCATGGACTACAAACAAATATTTATCCTCACTATTGGGATTTAAATGAAATAAATGTTATATAAAACTGTAGCAGTTGTTCATGTACAACTTTTTTCTCTTCCACAGCAGTATATAGTAGTTGTCCCTTCTGTATTTTTCTAAATGCAAAATCACCTAATGAAGGATGACTCAAAAAGAAGTATTATGCTCCTAAGCTTTAATTTTGCATGTTTTTATGTTTTTATTTTTGTCCCATTTATAAACTTTGAATAATAGTATTAAATTAAATTAAAACAGTATTAAATTTCCAATGTTATTTGTAGTAAAACCTTTAAAATGTTTTTATTAAGCTTTATTTAAATTCAACTTATAAAATCATATTGAATTCAAGAGCAAGTTGAGAAGAGTTTTTTTTTTTTTTTTTTTTTTATATTTTGTTGTGTTTTTTAAGAATATAAGTTTCTGTCCTCCAAATATGATTTTTGGGAAAATAGGTCTTTAGAGAAAATTACAAACAGATTTGAGAATTTTTTTAAATTTTCACATCCTGTATTAAGTTTGAAAGAGTAGNTTTTTTTTTTTTTTTTTTTGATATTTTGTTGTGTTTTTTAAGAATATAAGTTTCTGTCCTCCAAATATGATTTTTGGGAAAATAGGTCTTTAGAGAAAATTACAAACAGATTTGAGAATTTTTTTAAATTTTCACATCCTGTATTAAGTTTGAAAGAGTAGGATACCTACATTGTGTTTACATTCCAAAAAAAGAAAACTTGATTCTGTAGGGTTGCTCCCAAATCACATTGTGCTTTTATATTCTGAGAACTAAAAGTTCATTGTTTTCAACTTCCAAAGATAGTTTCAGTTAATACACTTTGAACTAAACATTAATTTTTTATTCTTGAAGAACTGTACTGTGCTCAGTAAATTTCTTCTCCTTACTCCCCTTCCTTTTTTTTTTTTTTTTTTGCTTTTCAAATAGCTCCATAATCTTCAAACTTCCCTTTCCCATCTTTTTAAAGGTCGATTGAGCTATCCACATCCAGGAACTGACAATCTATTGATGTTAAATGGTAAGTTTTTATAAAAACATTTTATGTTTTCAATTGATTATATAACGATGACTGAATACATGTTTTTCTAAACCTTCCCCATACATACAAGTTAATCATTTTATAAGTATAAAAATGAAGCTGCAACTCTTCCTGTATAGAAAATAGAATTAGGAGTTTGAGCGTATTCTCACTGGCAAAGCAGCCATTGAAGTATATTTGTGACAGCATGATTTAATTTAGTAACTATGACTACGGAGGCAGTCCTGAGTTTGAATATCAGCTTTCCAGTTTATTGTATTAACTTGTCAAGTAACTTCCATGAGCCTTAGCTTCCCATCTGTGAAATGGGAATGTTTCAAAGTTCATTATGAGAATTAAATGAGATGCTCTTTACAAAGTGTGTAGAACCTGTTACTATATAACACTTGTGTTTATGTTCGACTAGGAAATATACTGGTGATTCTCTAAATATGGTAGTCATACTTAATTTATTCTAATTAGAAAGTTTACACAGTGAATTTTACTCTCATGAAAAAGAATAAATAGACTTTCATTAAAGTTGTTTTCTTTCTGTTGGACAAATATTGCATTTGGAGTCACAGTACCTAGCACTTCCATGACTTTGGAGTAGACAGAGCAAGATTAAAATACCCTCCACAAAGGTTGCTTTTATTTATTTGTTTCTTAATTTTAAACAACACTTATTTATTGTAGAGTATGTTCGGGGGCAGGTCTGAGAAGAGGGAAGAAGGATGAAGAAGGAATGGTAAAGACAGTATAGGACTTCCTTTAAAATACATAATTAATTGCTAGAGTGGCTTGACACTTCTTCAACTAAAGCTTTGCTGAAAACATTTGGCAATGAAGTTGAGAAACAAAGAGTGAAAAACTGGCCAGTGTGAAGCTAGACCATGTGAACTCTAGTGTTAAGTCAAAATTAAGTAAAGATGGAAAGATAGGAAGAAAGTCTAGGCTACCTAAGAGATAGTCAAGGTAAACAGGACTAGGGAATAAAAGAAGAATTGAAGAAGCAAAGCGTTAAGTGAGGTGACAGATTGATTTGTTCAACATTTGAGCCTTCTGTACTGAGCCCCCACCACATGCTAGCCTAGTCTAATCACTGGCTTATTTATTCCTGAGGATTTTCTAGGTTGGTTAGAAGTAGAATTGTCACAGTATTAACAGACCCTGCAGTCTAGACTGAGGTCATGTTCACACCAGGCCTTACAGAGGTCTAGCAGTCAATAGACTTTGGCCAGAAAGGTACTAGAAATTACATTCTAGGACTTCTTCACGGGGCCTTTTTTCTACCATGGAATTAGCAAACCATATCATCATTTAAGCTGCTGGTCTCTGAATTCTAAATCTGTGATTGAAAATTATATTGTTGAAATTGAGTTTACAAAACAGAAAGTAGATCATAATCTTTATTACTTTTATGGCTTGATTTATAAAATGATAACTTTAGGTAATGATACAATTTTAATATGCTGATCCTAACTTCCTTAAATTCTTTTCTTTTGGAACAGTCTGTGTGGTAAATAAAGGTCATTCACATTTCTATTTTTAACTTCTAAGAAAAGCTATTCAGTTGAAAAGTGAATTTGCATATGTTTCACGTATTCTGTTAAAATCTATCTGAAGGAAAGTGCTGTATGAGATAATTTGTTAGATCATTCACAGATGTTCTTAGACTGCTGAATACATAGTAAATTAGAATGATTCAGAAGTATATCGTAACCACAATAGAATGTGCTGGTTCTATGTGAGCAGAGCTTAGTAGCCACACTAGTTTTTATACTTTATACTTTAAGTTGCACTAAACATTATTAAACTAATTGACTTCTTCAGTTGTCTAAAATCTTTATAAATAATCTAGATGTTGAGTGTTTCATCACATAGTAGACCTAGTCATATTTTATTAAATGTATATTTTCAAAAATGACTTTGGAAGAGTAAAAATCATGTCCTGTGAATAGTTGAAAGAGTTGGATTTGTTTGGAGAATAATAACATTAAGGCAGGCAGGAGTTACATCTTGTGGACAAATCTGTTTTTATTTTTTATGTTAGCATCCTTTACAGAATTCCATTTTAAGGTTATAGTACATACTCAGTACATTAAGCCATCCTGGAAATTCTGAACTTCTGACAAGGGACTGGGGGACAAAAATGGTGATGAATCTAAGACATCAGAAGTGTTTAGGCTAGTAGAAACAACTGGATCCAGAGAGGAAAAACAAAGAAAAATACTTTGCTTATCTGGGATTCTTGGTTAAGAGGAAAAGCAAAAGCAGGAAATAGGATATATTTATAGGGTAAGAAAGTGTTAAATGTTAGGAATGTAGGGTTATTTGTAGATGTCAAGGTTATTGAAGGGATAAGTGAGAATTAAGTGATATTAATATCAAACTTCTGCCTACACTGAGTTATTATGAAATGTTATTGATTGACTAAAGAAACTATAGCATCTCAGTACATAGACCTGCCTTTTAAATTGTTGCTCTTTTTAGTTTGTCACAAATTTAATTCACCATTAGACAACTGATTTAGTAATATTATTTAACCAGTAAGCATAGCTGATATTATTGACCTTTAAAATCAATATTGGTAATAAATTCTACATCAGTATTTCTTCCATGTGGTGGTTTAGCAATAGTTGGCAGTGGTTGGAAATACAGACTCTGGAGCCAGGTTTTCTGGGTTTAAACCCAGGTTTGCTATTTCTAACTGTGTGACCTTGGGCAGTTTACCTTACTTCCCTTTGTCTCTTGAGTCCTCACGTGTAAAAGAGAGACAGCATTCTGCCTGTTTCAGAAGTATCTTGTGAGAAGTAAATGATTTCATTCACATGAAGTATTTAGAACAGTTCCTGACAGTAAAAATCGGTTGTGCTAATGGGTGATGAACAGTGACAAAATGACTTTGAAAGAGTAACAATCATGTCTTGTGCATAAATGAAGAAGCTGGATCTGTTTGGGGAATATAAAATTAAGAGAAGACATAACTAGAATTTTTAAATGTTTGAAGGAAGTTATTTATAGTGGACAAAGACTTACATTACTTCAGAAACCCTGACTAAAACCATTTGGAAGAAGCTCAAAGTTGGAGTCAATAAAAGTAAAATGATTCCTCAAGCAGTGTTTCTCAAGTGTGGTACACTTACCCTTTATGGCACCCAAGATGATTTTTGATGGTGCACAAATGCTCACTAAAATAAACACACACCTATTACAGTTTAAGATCATTCCTTAGCTAATACAGGACTAGCAGAAATCTGTAATATTCTCTTGGTGCTAGGTTTGCGTCCATTAAAAGATAATATAAACTCAGGTCTAGGGGTTATGAAGATAAGGCAGATGATGTAAAGGCTTTGTGATTCCACCTTCCTGAGTAATTAGCATGATAGCTAAACATGTAAATACTCCTTTTAAGTAAGGGATAATAAAGGATAAACAGGGACTGGAGTAAAGGTCAGGAAGTTGGTCAAAATAGGTGAAATTCTGAAGTACCCCTGGCAAATCCGTAATTCTGAGCCTCTGTTTACTCAGATATATAAAAAGTTATAATCCCATACCTGTATGTCTCATGATGTTGTTCTTTAGATTTCTTTCTTTCTTTTTTTTTTTTTTTTTTTACTGATTTTTAACAGTAAAAAATGTCATAGAACTATAACTGCAAATAGGCTCCTACAATAGACCATGTTCCTCAATTCAGTTAGAAACCCAGTTAACTAGTGAACACTGCCACTGTTGAATAATTCAGATATTGTAGAAGAGTCCAGCTTTAACATCTAGAAGTACCTTAGGGAACTTGCATTATATAGCAATAGGTAGATTGTCTAAAACCAAAGGTTTTAGTGGCCGATGTTAGAATGACAGCTTTAATGTTTGTGTTTCTAAGTGTATAAATCTTACATTTTTAATTAACCATAGTAAAAAAAATTTTTCTAGGAGTAATACAAAATGATGCATCATTGGAGTATTTGTTTCTATTACTGTACTCCCTTCACATATCTCCCCAAAAAAATAGCTTACATTTTTATTAGTACATGTGATTTTTCAAAAGGGAAACAGACCAGAAGTGTGGGGAGGGGGTAGCAAGCTGGTTTGAAATTCAGATTTGTTGTGATTAACCACATACAGCCATGTTTGTAATCAAGAGCTTGCTCTATTTTAGGAGGAAATAATGTGTATCTTTTAATTAAGAAAATGTACTCAGTAATGAAATTGTCTTAAGTATATTCAGTCATGAAAATAGGAAACTTGAGTGTGCAATCACTGATAGAAGTAGATCATAGCAGATTTATTTTGGATCTTGAAAAGGATTGTGATTGCGGGGGGGAATATTTCTCCCCTTGGTTTTGGCTCTTTTAGAATAAAACCTAATATCTTTAGCTTTACACCAAGAAAATGTTAACCTTTAAATATATTTCAGCTGATTTGGTATGTTTACCTGTCCCTTCCTCCAGTTGCAGTAATTCAGGTACCACAGACTGTTGCTGAGAGTAAATACCTAAGGGCACAAAGGTCCTAAAGAGAAGGTTAGAACTTTCCTGTTTCTTTCTAAGTAGCTGCAGGTTAGGATCTAAACAGATTATTGGTAACCAGGACCAAACTGTAACATCCCTTGTATAGGAAGGATCTTCAGGCTATTCTCATGTCCTTATTGCCTTCATTGAAAACAAAGAAATATATATGTGTGTGCCTATGATGTATATTTTAACACACATATATACATATATATACACACATGTATGTTTTAAATAGCCAGTTCCTCACTTTTTATGATGCTTTATAAATTTATGTACCTGAAATTTAATACTACAAATTATTTGCTTTTTTTTTTCTTCTAAATCATATTCTAAATGAGTTTGGGAGGGGCATACTGCTTAAAGAAGTCTGTTTTAATTAAAACAGAATGATTACTAGACATGTAATGATTTTCTTTTCTCACTGAGGATTTCTGATAATTCTGATTTGGTTATAGTGGAACATACCCAGGAAATTCACATAGAAATATTAGTAGGAAAGTTGAGTACACACACCATTGTTTAGCATAATTGTAGAAGATTGGTTATTTCCATGACAGGGAATAGGGAATGTTTCACATGATTTAGCTTCATCTGCAGTCAGTTCTATTTTTGGTAATGTAGAGACTTGGAATCTGAGAGTTGTCCAAGAAATAAGGGCAATAGCTCTTTACAGGATTCTAAAATTCCTCAGGTATGAGATAGTTGGAGAAACTTTCTAAGTAATGCGTTGAAGCCTAGAAATGAGATGAAACCTAAGATGCTATGAACATTTGTACATATTTTCACTGTTTTAATGTTGACTAGCCTCTTTCATGCATTGGAAAAGGAAATGGCAGCTCACTCCAGTGTTCTTGCCTGGAGAATCTCAGGGACAGGGGAGCCTGGTGGGCTGCTGTCTCAGGGGTTGCACAGAATCGGACACAACTGAAGCAACTTAGCAGTAGCAGCAGCAGCAGCCTCAGCTAAGAACATAAAAGCTAAGACCATAAACTGGTTATGGTGTCATTAATTTTCTCAATAGATCATGAATTATGTTGTACAGTTGCTAAGTCATGTCCAACTCTTTGTGACCCATAGACTGGAGTGCACCAGTCTTCCCTGTCCTTCACTGTCTCCTGGAGTGTGTACATTACTTAACCATAATTTTATAAAATGACTTTAAATTTGATGAAAAGTTTTATTTTCTTTTGAATATTTTACCTTCTACAACCATGAATGAAATTCCCCAAAGCAAATTTATATTAGATTAATGCCTTTAGATGAGTAGGAAGCCTAACTTTTGATTTAAGCTGTGAAGTGCTTTGGGGCCTATTGACCACTTTGATGCTGAATACAGTTATAAAGACTTCAGGGAATTCATCTTTCCATAGCCTGTTCTTGATAACTCCTTTTATAATTCCTAGAGTCTGATTTTCCATAGTTGACCGTCTGTTTGAGACCCTGTATATGTCTCAGAAGACCTAGATGACAAAATTCCAAATGCCACTTCCAACACTCCCTCCACCTTAAACTAATATATAGATCAGTTAAGCTATATATTAATATAATCTATATATACACGTAAACACATGCAGAGGTAAGCTATATATAAATGTTTATATAGGTGAGGTAAATCTGCCAGGTTTTGAGGTAACTGGAGCTCATGGACAGGTTAAGTCTGCATTTATATAAGAGAAGACAACAGTCTGTACATACAGTATACATAACTAAAGACAGTAAAATGCAGGGATGTTAATGAAGTTACTTTTATATAAAAGACTAATACAAACCTTACATTTACTGGCTTATTTCTTGAAATAAAAAACAAGACTTTTCAAGTTTGGTTCTCCTCTGTTTATTATAGGGGAACTAAGACTGTATCCCCACCCTGTAGACACACTTCTTATAGCCTTAGTATAATTTTTTTTTAATTTTGTAAAGTCTCTACAATAGAATGTGTTTAATGATGTAAAATGTTTTCCTTTGATCTTTAAATTTCATACCTTTGGAGAGACTACATTTCTGACAACCTTTGATACATATTTTGACTTGAAATTTTTCAATAACAGATTTTTCCCAGACCTAAAAATATTGATGAATATGAATTAAGATCTTGATTTTGACAGTCATTTTTGGTTTACTGCTAATCCTGGAGTAGAAATACTCATAGTATACTCAGATTTGGGAGCCAAGTTATTTAAAAACAAGTTGTAGATTTTATCAAACTGGTACTCTTATGAAAAATAAATTGCAGTGTTTTTTCTCCATGAGGAATCTGTAAACTGCTAGTAACATAGGTTGAAATACTTTCTGCTTTACCCTTTTAAAGGTGTAACGTATGTACTATTCTTTGAAGATACTAATAATAGTTTATATCAGAATCCCTCTTACTCCAGATGTGAAGAAAATAAACACTTAGCTGTTATAAAATGTCCAAAGACTGAAAGCATTATTAGTCTGCCATCGATCATTTCTTCACTTATTAAGTTTGAACACAAGTCTTGTGTTCTGTCTGTCTAAGCTCTGTAGACTTCAGTGGACCAGTTCAGTATTGTTTTATCTTTTCACTCTTCTGTGTCTTCCAGTTATTTTTCCATGCAGGGCTTTGCATAAAAAGGGATGTTGACCTGAATTACTAGTTGGACATTATATGCTGTATCACTTTTTATAATAAGTAGAAAAGTAAGAATTCAGTTCAAGTTGTCTCCATTCATTGGGAAATATATTTAGGATGCTATTTAACCATAAAGTGTTACATATTCCTATCTCGATTAGATGAAAGAAATATTTACTCATGAGTTTTAACATAATTGAGAATAAATTTTGTATTTCCAGTTAATTTCACAGTTTTTATATGGTTCAGATGGGACATAAAAGAGTGCTTTGTAAATATTAAAATACCATGTACATGTTGTGTGATGATATTGAGATAGCTCTTAAGACAAAGTAGTTCTAATTTCCAGATGCCCACGTAGCTTTCCATGTCACGAATGTTTGTTTATGTGGGCTTATTTTTAGTTCTGACATTTTACAATTTGTCCTTTGTTTACATGCAGCAAGGAGTTATGGGCGAAGACGAGGTAATTCATTTCTGTTTGCTATGGTATAACTGTTTCTAATTGGGTTTTACTGATCAATGTTGTAATTATCCCAGATTTATTATGCAATGTCTGGAAACTCACTGAAAAATTGTGTCTTGATTTGCACACTTACTTGTCCAAGTTTTGAACCCTAAATATCTTAACCTTTAAGGTACATTTTCATACTAATATGGTTATTTAATAAATTTTTCCATTATAAATGTCTAGATTTTAACTGTTTTTAAAGTCATTTGTGTATCTTTTAAAATAAACCTTCTGTTTACAGTGTTTTAAGAGATGTGTTTAATAGATACTACTGAAGGTGACATGCAATATGAATTTTCTGCTCTCTCAATCTGTAACTGATTGTCTTATCTATGGTATATAATTTATAGCTCGTTTGTTAGCTTTATGTTTGATCTGGTTGAACATGGCAAATACCAAACAGATTACTATTAACACTGACATAGAAATCATGTTGCTCATATTTCTCTGTCTTAAAATAATCCTTTCTTTCTCTGTCTTAATACCATACGCACATGCACGTTCTCTCTCTGTGTCTCTCTCACACACACACACACTTTGTCTCTCGCACAAGAGTCTTCCCCTTTGGGTTCTTGTTTTCTTAAGGAAAAGACTGGGACTATGCAGTGCTGCTTTGTTCCGCTTCCTAGGAAAGCAGCTAACATTTTCTGTGGCTTAAACTTTGCTTTTCTTTTTCATGTGCAGAAATTGATAGGAAGAAAAGTAGATGTGATGATGGGATGAGAAGAAGCAAAAGTAACTTTACACTAGATTATCCTCTAAGTGATGAATAGCCATACTACTTATGTGGTTATTGTAAGTGCAGTAACCCTAGTACTCATGTAAAAGGACTTTCCTCAGCTTGTGAACTCTTCCTTGGGCCATGGAGCATAGATGGTGAGAACAGTGCCTCTTGATGAACTTTACGTATGTGCGCCAGTGCTTCAGATGCTCTGTATCTAGCCATGAGTGTGTGACTTTGAAAACAAACATGCAGAACTGTCACCATTGACCACAGACACTAGTATTTTATACGTGTCAGTAGTATTTCCAGTTTTGTATTTCAGTGTTGTCTGAATTTAACTTCATTTTCAGAATCTAGTTTCTTGAAGTGCTTTACTGAATCTCTTGGTTCTTTATTTTTCTAACTAAAAAATTAAGAGGATTTAGAGACTAATGACTTAGAAAACTGAAGCTGAATAACTTTCTAGAGATTGTTACTAGCAGCTGAGAAGAGGAGAAAAATTGAGGATTTTAGTACTTATTTTCAGTTCTATGGACTATCTTATTTCACTGTGGTATTTTAGTATGGAAATTTAGTTCTCTTGAAAAAAGTCCATTTACCAATCTGTGTTTTTAGGTATTTTTGAAACTGTAGAGCAATTTAGGATTCTTGTCTTTTTATACACGTTTTATCTTTTAATCTTAGTGTGATTTATACACCTGATTTGGTATACTCCAATGTAAATGTCATAATCTAGGAAGTTCTTCGAAATAAGGTATAGGAAAATCATGCTGTTTATCTTCTTTTATCTTAATTTAATAATTGTAGACTGTGACTATATTAAGAAAAAACAAAAATTTGTGCTTTACTCAAATATCTCTGTCCTCTGGGAGCCACAAAGACTTCTACTTCACAGCTGCCTCCCAGCATTGGAAGGAAGAAGACTCTTACTTGGTTTTAAGGCTTTTGGTAGAAGCCTTCTGTAGCACAGAGCTGACAGTTGTTATACTTACTTGGCTTAGTTTAGCAAGAGGTGGAGTGAAGCGGCTAGAGCATGCTGGTGGATAACTTTTCCTCTCACGTTGTGTAGCATTAGTAATTTTTCTAGTTGTTCCTCCTAGGAATCTGCTTTTAAAATTTTAGATTTGATAGTCAGATGAAAATATCCTGTGATAAAGCAGAATGGAAAATAATATGAAAAAGAAAAAATATGTATAATATACATACATACATATACACACACACACACATATATAACTGAGTCACTTTGCTGTAAAGCAGAAAATTAACACATTGTAAATCAACTAGACCTCAATAAATTTTTTTAAAGTATACCCATTTAGAAATAACTAGTGAGAGGTCTTACTTGAGTTTGAAAGTAATTTTAACACAGTAAGTAATAAAATATATATTTTTTAAAAAGCACATACTAAAGGAGTGTCTCAACAAGAAGTAGCCTGGCTTTCTTCCTATTTTCTACTCACTTTTTCCTCTTCCTATGCTAGATGTTATAGCAATATCACAATGATAACCTTTTAACTATCAAAGATTCCTTCTGTGGGTTCCATATTTTAAATATGGTCCATCAAAGAAAGTCCATTTATTTATTTAGTCATTTTTCTTTTCTAAAAAGAAAACTCTCATGCACATCAGATCTGTTGATGTGGAATGTGTCACAGCCGATACAGTTTTTGCCAAAAAATAAGACATTGCTGTTTACCAGTGTGTGGTGGGTGGACAGTATTATTTTCACAAGCATTTTGGCTTTATAGTCTAGTTTAAGAAGAACTATTTTTTTCTTGTTTTGTCACCTTTAAGCTCAGGCATAGAGTAGCTGTTTTCATTTAAAAGATTTCCCACTTGAGTGTAGTAAAAACCAAATTGCTACCAAAATGAATGAGTATATTTTAATATCTTTAATAATGTCAATATAAGAACTTTAAATCAAACTGCCTGTGGATACTAATATATGAAATATACCTTAGGAATAATCAAAATTTAAATATGCTAAAAGTGATTAAGAAAAGCAAAAATTTCTTCCCCTGCTTTTTGTTTGTGTCCTGCTCCTACTCCTATGTATTTCTGTACCCTGGGAGCCGTAAAAAGTTCTTCTATAGTGCTGCCTGAGGGCCAGGATTAGAAAGGAGAAAGACTCTTATGTCTATCTTACATATTCAATGTTTGTTTCATTCTGAGAGTGAACATACTGGTCTGAGCTTGGAGTAGGTTTGGAGGTTGTGAAAGAAGTGTGAAGTAAGTATAACTTAAGCACTATCTCTCAATCTGAAATATTTCTGTTACTGCAGCCTGTCCTTTTAATGCAATAATAGGGACAGGATTAAAATGCTGCTCTACTCCAGTGGAGTAAAAATATACAGAATTATGTTAAATAACAGAAATAAAGAATCTATTTTAGTTAGTGAAACTGAAAACCACAAAGCAATCTTTTCTAGCAGGCAAGCCCAAAGTTTTACTCAGTAGATTTTAGTATATTACATATGAAATGGGAAGATGGGAGAAATACATTTAAAGGGAGTAAACTTACAGAGCTTTAATTAGAGTGGTTGGATTTATTCATACTGTGTATATAGCCATTCATATTCCTGTGCGATAATGAATAAGTATTAATAATATATTATACTTAAAATAGTGCTTAAAAATTGATCCAGGATTTTCTGTGATTAGATTTAATTTGAACTTATTTGACTCTTTAACAGTCTTGTAAAATAGCCAGAGTAAGTATATACTCCCTAACATCACCACTACCAAATCCTTTTATGATGACATAAAGGCTGACAATTTTCATCTTTGATAACTACTTTTTTCACCTTTTTATTGAATTATAATTTGTATGCAGTACTATTGGAGAAGGAAATGGCAACCCACTCCAATGTTCTTGCCTGGGAAATCCCATGGACAGAAGGAGTCTGGCAGGCTGCATTCCATGGGGTCACAAGAGTTGGACATGACTTAGCAACTAAGTACCAGCAGCATACAGTATTACACTAGTTTTAGATGTACAGTGTGGTAATTCAGTATTTTATGGAAAATGATCACCATGATCAGTCTAGTAACCATCTGTCCACATACAAAATTATTGCAGTATTATTAGCTATATTCCCTATGCTGTCCATTATTGATACACCTCTGTGTATAAACTGGAATTTTAAACCTCTCTATTCCTTTCACCTATTTCTATTTCTTTTATTCCACCTTCCTCCCCTCTGGCAACCTCCAGTTTATTCTTTGTATCTATGAATATGTTTCTGTTTTGTTTTGTGTATTCGTGTTGTTTTTCAGATTCCACATATAAGTAAAATCATACAGTATCCTTCTTTGATTTATTTCATTTAGTGTAATTAATACCTTCTAGGTCATCTGTGTTAATGCAGATTGTAAGATTTCATCTTTTTAATGGCTGAGTAATGTTCCAACAGCGCTGCGTGAGTTGCCTTTTCTTCATGTCCATGCCAACACTCATTATTTCTTTCCTCTTTGTTATAGCCATTCCGACAGGAGTGAGTTGGCATCTTGCTGCATCTCAGGAGTTCCCCCTGAGTGCATCTCTTTGTTAATGATGTTGAGTATCTTTTTATGTATGTTTTGGCCATCTGGATGTCCTCTCCGGAAAAAAGGCCAATTCAGGTCCTCTGCTTATTTTAAAATTTTGTTGTTGTTGATACTGTGTTGTGTAAGTTCTTTATATGTTTTGGATATCAACCCCTTACTGTCATCTGTAGATATCATCTCCCATTCAGTTGATTGCTTTTTCATTTTGTTGATTTCTTTCACGGTGCAAAGCTTTTTATCATTTGATGTAGTCCCATTTATTTATTTTTGCTTTTGGTGCTTTTGCCTGAGGTGACATATTCAAAGAAATATATTGCCTAAACCAGAGTCAGAGAGCTTACTGTCTATGTTTTCTTCTAGGAGTTTTAGGTCTTATAATTAAGTCTTTAATCCATTTTGACTTTTTTTTGTATACGGTGTGAGAAAGTAATCCAGTTTCATTCTTTTCATGTAATTCCATTTTCTGAGCACTGTTTTTTGAAGAGAATGTCTTTTCCCCCTGTGTGTTCTTGCCTTCTTTGTCATGCATATTAATTGATCATAAGCATGTTGGTTTATTTCTGAGCTTTGTTTTCTGTTCCACTGATCTGTGTGTCCTTTCTGTGTCAGTACCATACTGTTTTTATTTCTGTAGCTCTGTTGTATGGTTTAAAATCAAGAAGCCTGATAACTCAAGCTTTGTTCTTTCTCAAGACTGCTTTGGCTATTCAGAGTTTTGTTTTTTGGTTTTTTGGGGGTTCTGTGCAAATTTTAGAATCATTTGTTCTAATCATGTGGAAAATGTCACTAGTATCTTAATAGGGAGTGCACTGCATCTGCAGATTGCTTTGAATAGTATGGAAATTTTAACAATATTACTTCTAATCCATGACAACAGTCTATTTTTCCATTTATTTCTGTCATCTTCAATTTTTTTAGCACCTTACAGTTTTTAGAGTATAGGTCTTTCACCTCCTTAGTTAAGTTTGTTCATTGATATTTTATTCTTTTTTATGTAATTATAAATGGGATTATTTTCTTGTTTTCTCTTTCTGATAGTTTATTAGTGTGAACTAAATTTTAACCTAAATATATTATGTCTAGCAATTAGTTTACAAAGACTTACAGGGTACCAAGTTTTAACTGATTTTTTAAAAATTAAATATCTTATTCCCTGTGAGAAAAGGACAAACCTATTATTGGGGCAAAATGTTTTTAACTATAGCTCCTGTCTTAGTGCTTTGGAGAAACATTCTAGATAGTGATTCTATCTAATTCCACAGGTGGTGCTTGAGAGATCAGTTCCAGACCTATTTCTGTTGTTTTGATAGTTTTTTTTAATCCTTGCATATGAAATAAAATTCATGCCATCACACTAGTGGGTCATTTAAAGCAGTGGAGTGGCTGCTAGGATCTTGAAGCATGGGAGGAATATTCTTTCTTAATAATAATACTTTGTTTTGCATTTGCTTCAATTTTTAAACCAACAATCAGTAAATAAAAGTACAGGATATACATTAAAATCAAAGAGCCATGCTTACCTTTAAGCTATAAATTGACTTAATTTTGCACAAATATTTTGTTTTCCTCTCCTGCCTGTCCCTGCTGTGTTTCTGTGTTGGGAAATGTCTTAATTATGGGCATCCAGAATAAGGCAAAAAGGCAAAACGGCTGTCTGGGGAGGCCTTACAAATAGCTGTGAAAAGAAGAGAAGCAAAACGCAAAGGAGAAAAGGAAA
>SJYA01009462.1:0-14464 GCA_006410615.1 Neotragus moschatus
TGCTCAGTTCGGTATGTATTCTGCAATAGGAAACCATACAAGACAGAAAGAGAAAGGGGAGAGTGAGGTGAAACGAATTCTCCTAGGGTATCACAAGAAGGAGGGGTGGAGTCCATGTAAGCAGATAAAGGGTACACATTTCCTACAATTCAGTGCAGGTTGAAGGAGTGAATCCCTGGAACGAACGTGTTGAATTTCTGCGCGTTCCAGCATTTATTCCAATCTCTCCTGCAATGCTGAAAACACCAGCCTGGAACAGTATCACTGAAACAAAACTGAGAAACTCAGCCTCCCTGGCAAGTCGGAGCGCTGGGTAAAGGGTTAGCATATAAATAGGGAAAAAAAACTAGGAAAAAAGGTAATCATCATTCTTAACTGCTGAAGTCTCCATTTATCATGTGGTAAGGTGGATGTTTTTTGCTCTCCTCAACGTGTGATTTCCTCTTGTCAGGGCTTAATTGTGTGCTGAGTTCCTACTCAAGCATTCTAGAGTCCCCTCCTATTTTGAATAATCACAGGTTGTAAGACATACACTTTGTTTTCAAGATGGTGAGCTTCAGGAGTAAGCATGTGCTCAGAGAGTGGAGGCAGCTCCCCTGTCTGAGAGTAAGCAAGTTATGCCAGATGTTTTGTTGTGACAAGTCAGGCTGGTCATAATTAGCTCCAATTAACTCTCAGGGGTGAGTCACTCTCACACACACACGTCCGGGTGAGAAATTTTTTAGTTTCTTTTAAGTTATCCAAGAAAATAGAAAGTTTGATTCTTCAGATCCACTGCTCCAACTGGGCAGGAACAAAGACAGCCACAACAGAAATTAACTTTGGAGAAGAGTGATTGGATGGATGCTGAGGGCAAATGATCTGCTGTTTATTGACCTCACTTACCTCTAGTAAAGGAGGTAAGTGAACAAACCTGTTTTTTGGCTAAGACACTAAAACTAGAGTGTCCAAAGGAAGTATCACTTTAGCCTTGGTGATGGCAGGCCGGCCACTGGGGATTTAGTTGATAAGGAACTAAGTAACTGGCAAAAGATGGAAACTGGAATCTTTTTTTTTTTAAGGCAGGAAAATTCCAAGGCAAAGAATCTTTCACCTTTATGTCCTTGGTTCAAGCTCTAAAGAACTACAGATCAAAATGTAGTGACATACAATCTCTTTGAGATTTAGTTGAGCTTGATGCTCTGGGAAGTTAGTTTTCTTAATTTAGAAGCTGCTAATTGCAGGCCAAGGTCCACATCTGGTGGCTCTATTGCCTTGGCATATACTGACACATTAAAAAAAAAAGTTTTATTGGCTGCACTGGGTCTTTGTGGCTGTGCTGCAGCTGTGCTCTGGCTTTCTCAATTTGTGCTGAGTTGGGGCACTCCAACTCCTCATTGCAGTGGCTTCTCATGTTGCAGGACATGGGCCCTAAGGGGCTTAGGCTTCAGTAGTTGTGGCTCCTCTGATCTAGAGCTCAGGCTTAGTGGTTGTGGCACACGGGCTTAGCTGTTCCATGGCATGTGGGATCTTCCCAGACCAGGGATCGAACCAGTTTCCTATGCATTGCAAGGTGGATTCTTAACCACTGGACCACCAGGGAAGCCCCTACAATTTTTGAAATGAGTTGACAGACAACACATAAAAGTTGAAAGGTCATACAAAAATGTCTTAATTTGTCACTTGTTCTAAATTCAAAAGATATGGTAACACTGGGCATTCAAACTGGCAATTGTTTCAGTTGAATAGCAACTGTTCTGTGTAGACAGGGCCTATGCTCTCTGGTTCCAAGCTTCCTAGACTCCCTATTGTCCCCCAGACACTGAGGCCCAGTGCCACATACCAATTATCATCATGTTTGGGGGGCTGTTCTTACATCCTTCCCATTATTATTTTTTTTTTCCTGCACCAGGAGGCATGAGGCATGCAGGATGATCCCCGAGGGAGGATTGAACTGTGCCCCCAGCAATGGAAGGGGTGGAGTCTTAACCACTGGACCAACAAGGAAGTCCCATCTCTCCCCTTAAAAAAAAAAAAATTATTTGGCTGTTGGTTCTTGGTTGCAGTACACAGGATCTTTCGTTGCAGCACACAGGCTAAGTGAGGGCTCAGCACTTGTGGCGCAAGGCATGTGGGCTCTTGGTTCTCTGCAGGGATCAAACCTGTGTCCCCTGAACTAGAAGGCAGATTAACCACTGGACCACCAAGAAAGTCTCCCATCCTTCCCTTTTAATCACTTCTATTACTCACCCACACTCCTGTATTTGTGAGTACTTTTCCTAGGTGTTTTTTTTTTTTTTAAGAACAGAATAAATTGGAAAATACTGTACACACAGTAAATAGTTCATGAAATGTTGGTTTCTGTTATACATATGTACCAGGTGTGAAAACAGTCCAAGTGAGATTGTTGTAGGGTATGGTGCATCTGGCAGCGTTCATGTTGGGAGCTTAGAAAGAAAAGGTACAGAGTTGGCTGGATAATGTGACAGTGGAATGGTATTTCAAACAAAGGAAATGGAGAGCCAAAAAGATGCACTATGTGTGAGGAATTCCGTCTGTGAATAGAGGAAAACGTGAGGGGTAGGGAAGAAGGGGAACCATATGGAAGACCTTCAATGCTAGGACTTAAATGCTTATCTGTGAAGTAGAGGCCCTTTGCAAGAACTACCACTGAAAAAAGTAAAGCCTTCCCAGTAAGGGTCAGGCATTTATCAGGTCAAATTTAGTCCTTACAAACCAAAGTGGGAGGCATTAATGTCCTTATGTAATAGATAAGAAAAAAAATGTCCCCAGTACTAAAGGTAAGTATCAGATCAGAATTCAAATACAGGACGGATAATAAAGCCAATGCATTTCTCGTTACTTTTTTTTTTTNCTTCCCAGTAAGGGTCAGGCATTTATCAGGTCAAATTTAGTCCTTACAAACCAAAGTGGGAGGCATTAATGTCCTTATGTAATAGATAAGAAAAAAAATGTCCCCAGTACTAAAGGTAAGTATCAGATCAGAATTCAAATACAGGACGGATAATAAAGCCAATGCATTTCTCGTTACTTTTTTTTTTTTAGCAAGAGCAATGTGATAAGTGTGATCTTTAAAGGAGATTAAATTACCATATGTGTAGAGAGCATATTTGAGAAGCTAGAAGACACTCAAAACACTGAATACTTAACAGTAATCATAAACCTGGGAAATGAAATGGCTTTCTTAGACTGAACTATAATGAATTTAGTAATTTCAACTAGACTTGTGTAAGTAGTGTCTACTTCAACAAATGAGAAAAACAGTAATTTTTAAGACCATTCTGTTTTTTTGTGGCCATACAGTTGGCTGAGATTATTATTCTAATTCTTTCCAAAGAACTATATATACAATTAGGTTAAAATTCAGTTTGTAAGCATTTTCTCAACAGAGAATACTGTCATTATTCCAATTTTTACAACTGAAAAAGATTTATTCTAAGGTCCAAGGTAGATAATAATTAAGGACTTGAATTTGAACACCATTTATTTAAGATGGTCTTTAAAAAAAATTTTTTTTTGCTGATCCAGTGATTAGTTGCAGTAGGAAGGACTTTCAATTTTCATGGGCATTTGGGCCCTAGTTTCCTGACCAGGAATCGAACCCAGGCCCTTTGCACTGGAAATACAGTGTCTTAAGCCACCAGAGAAGTTAACTTACTCATATCCTTCTCTTGGCCTCAGATAGCAAACAAATGGAGAATGGGATTGTGAAATTAGGTGACAGAAGAACAGCATTCAGCAGAATTCACTAGGCTGAGATTGAACTTGCCTGTCACTGATCAATATGGAAATCTCATTCGGCATTACATTTTAAGCTCCCTTGCAAGACCTTTTAGAGGCATGAACACTGAAGCTCACACAATACAGTAAGGTGGTGTTTTGCTAAAACTAAGCAATAGCTTTTCAAACACTTGTAGATCCACAATGTTACATGGACCAAGGTGGTTAATAAATTTTTTTTTGAGGGGGGGCATACCTCAAGGCATGTGGGATATTTTCTCTGACCAGGGATCAAACCAGAGTCCCCTCCATTGGAGTTTTAACTGCTGGATTGCCAGTGAAGTGCCAATGAACAAATTTCAGAAACTGTTTATTAAAACATTATATTACATGTTAAAACTAAAGTTAGTTACTAACTATAGTTAGAATCAGTGACAGATTCTAGTTATAATCTGGATTATCTGGTCTCTACAACTTTTGATATACCATAACCCTCACCTGATGCTTTAAAACTGCTCAGAGCTTCCCAAACACATCACCCTGTCCAAACTGTTTCCCCCACAAAAATGTGTGTTATCAGCAGACCCCATCCCTTATGCTGGGAGGTTCCAATGTGGCCTTCAAAGCCCAATTTATTACCTGGTTTCTATAACTTCAATTATTCATTCAACACTGAGTACCTGCTACATGCTGGGCACAACAGACTTGTTGCCTGCCATCATGGAACACAGCCTTAGAGATGATAGTATCACCAAATGCCAGAAACAAAATCCTCATGGTGAAATGTGGGAGTATGACAAGAGGGACTTTGATTGGGGGTTGAATGAGGCATCTTTAAGGAAATACTTAGCTAAGATCTGAAGGATGAGTAGGAGTTAGCTGAGCAGAAGCAGAACAGGGCTTTACAGGTAAAAAGAACAGAGGCAGGAGGGAAAGCAGCCGTTTGAGGAACTAAAAGGAGTCCTCATGACAGTCTTGTGGCTATGATCTTCCTCTAGCCTTCCTTGAGGTGCCTCTCGCTAGGCCCTTGCTTTGTGCAGCCCCTGAGTTGCACTGAGCTTGTTTCTGTTAAGCTCAATCACTAAATTCCTTGAAGGCAGAGATCCTAATTCTGTTTTGGACATTCAATACATCACAAATAAGCAAGTATACATTCAAGACAAAACTCCGACAGAGGTCAGAAGACTCATCTCTTCCTTTAGCTCTGCCACTAAGTTGCAATGTGACCTTGGGCCAGGTCCCTGGATCCTGCAGGACTCAGCTCTTTCAAATCCATTGTCTTAAAGGCTTACTTGACTGGAAGTCTTCAGTTATGAATATGCCTTCTCTGGATAACTTGCTTATTGCCTCTAGCAGACAAAAAGTACAGATGGTTAAGTTAGGGCAGGATACATTTAAAGTTAATTTTACTTAAACCACACATCCCTTCACATCCTATTTTTTTTTTTGGCTGCAACTCATGGCACGTGGAATCTTATTTCCCTGACCAGGAACTGAACCCACAACCCCTGCACTGGAAGTGCAGAGGCTTAAACACTGGACCACCAGGGTGGTCCCTCCCTTATATCCTTAATGTGAGTATATATATATACTTTACGAAAAAAAGTCAACCAAGTTCAGTTTTCCTAACTCATTGATTTGAATACGCTTTGTCTCACTCCCTTCACTGTTATTGGAAGCCACCTCTTCAGTTCAAAATTCAAGTTGGGCAGGAAGGAAAAAGCGATGTTTCTAAAAATAACTTTGATTTACTTATAAAAGGCACGAGTGGTTTTGAATTACAGTAGTAGTAAGAGAAAAACGTGCTTAATCCCAATACCTCTATTTTGAATCACAAATTTCTAGGTGACTAAAATTCCTAGAGTAGAAATAAATTGGGAAGGGGCTGACAACCAGAAAATAAACACCTACTTTATTAATATAACAGCGAGAGAAAGGGTTTCCAATTTTTTAGAAGAAAAATAACATGAACCAGCATCACCTGGTAAAGGTTACAAGACGAAATGCCCACATTTACTGTTCTGCTGCCCCCCCAACACTGCAGATATTTCATCAAGGAAAACTGCCATCAGCTATTCTCTAAGAACACGCTTTTCACTGCAGGTAGCTTCACAGTTGGCTCTTCAAGTAGAAGATAGAAATGACATATTATTTCTAGGTCTAAATAAATGACATATATTTAGAAGGTTTTGGTATGAAGAAATTCTTGATGTGGATAACACATCCTTGCTTCTGGAATTTAAGGAATACCATGAACTAATCTATCAATTTTTCTGATATAGTCTGCCAGAGTGCGAAGAATCTTCCTTCCATTCCTACCAGGTCCAGGTGAGAGGCAACAGTGGTAAGGTGCCCTGTGCTAACAGGCAGATTCAGGTGATGCTCTGTGCCCCGCTTCCTTTCTGCTGGCAGCAGTAGGCATTTCTTTTGGCAGCTGCAGCAGTTTGATGGGGGGAGGAAGAGGCAGCCCACCAATCATCTCTTCTTGAAGCCGTATTTTTTGCGTTCATAGAAGAGATCTGTCTTAGAGCTTCCCAAATTGACAATCTTTGGGCAACCATCTCTCTGGAAAACAGAAAAGTTGTTAAAAGTCTCTGAGCTTGAATTGAAAGGAATCGAAGATAAAAATCTGGGCTTCCCTTGTGCTTCAGCTGGTAAAGAATCTGCCTATAATGCGGGAGGCCTGGGTTCGATCCCTGGGTTGGGAAGATCCTCTGGAGAAGGGCAAGGCTCCCACTAATATTATGGCCTGGAGAATTCCAAAGACTGTATAGTCCATGGGGCTGCAAAGAGTCAGATGTGACTGAGTGACTTACACACTAAGATAAAAATAACTTTTGGATTAATGTTTTAGCCATTCATCTTATCAGTTCAGTTGTCCTATTTGATCAATCAAGTATTTATTAAGCACCTAGAATTTGCCATCTATCCAGTAGCCTGCACTAAGAATGCTGGATTCTTAGCCCACTTCTGTTGCTAATAGGATACAGTGGAGGCAAAATCTAAAACACTTTAGGGTGAACTTCCCTGAGAGTCCAATGGTTAAGACTGTGCTTCCAATGAATCAAACATGGGTTTGATCCCTGGTTGGGGAACTAAGATCCCACATGATGTGTGGCCCAAAAAAATAAACAAAACTCTTTAAGGTGTTCAAAGGATTTTCTCCAAGTGAGAGTTAGGAAATGGTAATAATCATCTACAGATTAAGGTCTTCAGCTTTCTTTCACTATCCCAAGAAAGGAGAATACCAAGGGAAAAAAACTGAAGACTTTAGGAAATAATACCTTATATTTTAAGTATCATAGGAGAATACTGAGTCTGATGTGTCCTTATTAATTCACTTGACACATGGTCTTGGGAGAAGAATGCTCCTGTGCTAGAGATCACTGTTGACAGTCCACACTCTGATTTGTAATGTCAAGCTCCCCCGGCCATTTTGTGAGCTTGAGTGGTTTCAGTGAAGCCCCTGGGAAACTGTGTTTTGCAGGGATGATGGCTCCAACAGTTGATTTGGGATGATGGGAAGAAAACTGGGGGAATTACTACTGGAAGAAGCCTTCCCAAATCTGATGATTTTATTAAACGTCCATGTCAAAGGTAGTTGCTTGATACTGGGCTATGGAATGAGATACTGGGCTAATGAATGAATGAGTCCAGTCCTCAGACAACTTACTTCTAATTCAGCTGATTTCTTTTTGGGGGGACTGATACCAACACTGTAAAAAAAAACTATGAAAAGACACAAAGCCAACACTAACATTTCATTATTTTCTAGAAAACATGTACAGGTTGGCCAAAAAATTCCTTCATGTTTTTCTGAAAGATGTTACTGAGGGGCTTCCCTGGTGGGGAAGTGCCCATCTTGTGGTTAAAAGCCACATGGTTATGTGGCTCTTCCAGTGGTTAAGAGCTTGCCTTGCAATGCAGTGGACACTGGTTTGATCCCTGATCCAGGTAGAACCCACATGCTGGGTGGGAACTAAGCCCCTGTATCACAACTATTGATCCCTTGCACCTAGAGCCTGTGCTCTGCAACAAGAGAAGTCGCTGCAATGAAAAGCCATGCACCACAACAAAAAGTAGGCCCTACTGGCTGCAACGAGAAAGCCTGTGCAAGCAGTGATGACCCAGCACAGCCAAACTAAAAAACAACAAAAAGCAATGGAAAAACCTGAAGGAACTTTTTGATCAATCCAGTACCATGTATTACATTGAGAACTACCGTCTGTGGAGCTCAGTGTGCCGAGGGAGCCAGGCTGTGGGGAGCCCAGCCCCACCAGTGCTAGGTGCTAGGTGAACGCAAGTAAGCCACGTAATCTGCACTGGGAACCTTGGTACAAATGTCAGAAGAACTGCCTCTCCTGACCCAAGATAGCCTGCTACTAGACACGACAGTGCTCGAAGCCCTTTAGGGATGCTATGAAATTCTGTGGTATGATGACAGCCTGTTCAGGTTTACTACGCCTCACTGACTTGCATGACTGGGCAAGCCACTTCTGTCTGGATTCATATCCAACTATAAAATAAGATGACTGGATCAGGTCAATGTTTACAAACTGTATTTATAGAGCCCTAGAGTCCTGAGAGGTGTCAGGTGACTGCAGGACTCATCCCCTGATCTGTACAGCTCTGTTCTCACTCATATTACGACTGTAGGCTCTGGAGACAGGCCACCTGAATTCTGAGAAGTTATTACCCTCTTTATGTCTCTTTTTAGTCATTATTAAATTACTACAATGGTAGACCCTACCTTACAGAGTTAAGAATCAATAAATGTACTTAGAACAACACCTGGCATATAGCCAGCCTTTAATAAATTATAAGAAATTGCCAAAAACAAATAGCAGCAATTTCATAATGGTCCAACCTAACATACCCACGGCTTCTGTATAAGACACTTTTTGAAGATAGGACTGCATGTGTTAAAAAGTTGAAAAAAATATTGGAAAACCAATGTTTTAGATTATCAGATCTTTGGTTTTTATGGCATTTTCTCTCACTGACTTATAAATTTCCTATTTTCTTGCCTAAACTCCTGTTTTTATTTTCTACATATCCTGTGGGTCTAGTGGTTTTCCCCAAATTCTGACAATACTGTAAGAAGTGAGGATGTGTGCACTGGCTGGCTTTTGTAAATGTGCCTGTGAATGGGGACCATGAAAATGACGACGTTTAAGAAAACCTCAAGGACGGTACAGAGAGTATTTGTGAGCTGAGCTAGGGAGTATATTAAAAACAACCTGCAAATGTCTGCCTGGTGCCAGCAGCTCTTTTAGCAACTGTATGCCTGATTCAAATTTCAGCCTTTCTCAGTCCTCCCAGAGGGTAACAGGTTTCCCCATTCTGAGCACAGAGAGCTTTTACTTCAGGCAGCTACCGCTTGAATTGAGTGTACATGTTGCATGGCCACTTAATTTCTGTAACTTCACACACAAAAAAGTAGACACTAGACTGCCAAGTACTTCTTTCCATTATACTAAATATGTCTGTTAAAACAACCCTGTGTGTGCATGCTAAGTCAGTTCAGTTGTGTCCAACTCTATGTGATCCCATGGACTGTAGCCTGCCAGGCTCCTCTCTCCATGGGATTCTCCAGGCAAGAATACTGGAGTGGGTTGCTGTGCCCTTCTCCGGGGATCTTTNCATGGACTGTAGCCTGCCAGGCTCCTCTCTCCATGGGATTCTCCAGGCAAGAATACTGGAGTGGGTTGCTGTGCCCTTCTCCGGGGATCTTTCTGACCCATGGATTGAACTGAGTTTCTTATGTCCCTGCATAGGCAGGCAGGTTCTTTATCACTTTAGGGAAGCCCCTAAAACATCCCCAGAAGCCTAAGGTGGGCTCCATTACCAACCACCAAGGAGAACTCAATGCCTATGGATTTCCTTCCTGAGGAGGGCTGAACGTCAAGTCCATTTCTATGGCACAAAAGCAAGCTACAAAAATTACCCTAGACCTGGTGAAAAACCAGGACTTTATAAAGTAATACTTAAAAAACCAACACTGATCATGTACCAAATATAACATACCATGGGGAAATGTGTACAGAACCAAAATGCAGGAAAAGGCAATTTATAAATTTTGAGATCAGAAAAACAGGATTACAGAAAATGGGTCCACATGTCCGTTTCTTATAATCGGTAGCCAAGAATTACCAACAGCAGGCAAGGCCTGCTTGATTAACAGAAACTAGAAGACGAAACACTGATTCTTCCAGCAACTGTTTAATGAATACCTACAAGGTAAAAACCAGACTGTACACTGGTTTGACCTTAACAAGGGCATCACATTTTCTATTTGAAACTTTAAGCTCTCAGTAAATGTATCGAGGAGGTAAAAGGGATTACTACCACACTTTGTGGGCTGGGGTCAGGGTGAGATTTCCTCAAAGCCACACACAGTATCTTAGTAGCAAAGCCAAGACCTGAACTTGGGCTTTCTACCTCCTACTTTGGTGTTTTTTGTAACAGAGCTTCCTGGAGGCAAACCCCAAAACTTTCAGAAGGTTTAGGAAGCTGCAGAGAAGGGTAAACTTGTGAATTACCTTTGAAAATTATCAAGTATCTTTGCTATATATCTAACTGCTCTGCTGTTTACTTAAACGGGGAGAAGAGAATGGTAGACAAAGCATGAGACAGAGAGGCGCATCCTTAACCACCTTGAGAAGAGAAATACGATGAGTGTTTAGGGTAAGTGCTTTGAGTTAGTTGATGCATCTTCAATAAGGATGAAAATATCTTTGACATTACAGTGGTTTGTCATCTGAAGCTCACCCTTAACCCAACAAAATCTTATCCAACTTTAATTCCTCTTGTTGTAGAGAAAATGTAAATAAAGTTTTCTGGCATTTAAGATCTTAGTTCCTCAACCAGGGATCAAATCCATGTCCCCTACAGTGGAAGCACAAAGTCTTAACCACTGAACCACCAGGGAATTCCCAAGAAAATTTAATTTGGATTTTAACCTTTCTCCTTTAGTGGAGGGGAGATAATGAAAAACCACCACCAAAAAAAAGGCTGAGAAAGAGTAACAGAGACCTGGGTACTAATCCCATATCTGCCATTTATTCATCACGTGACCCTGGGCCAAAAAACCTGCCTTTAGGCCATTAATTTCCTCATTTGTATCATGCACAACTTTTAGACAAGAAAGACCAGCACAGTACCTGGCATGCAGCAAGAGCTCCAAAAATACTAGTTGCTATTTTTCTTGTTATCTGGTTGGGAGAGTTGAGGAAAATGGTTAAGTAAAAGGGGTCAAGGGTGAAGGAAGATCAATAAGATGCCACATTATAAGAAACTACAAATTGGTCCTTTGGCAGCAGTGCCCACAGATATTGTCCCTGACCCCTGAGTATTCTCGAGGCTTTGAAAAAACTATAGAGAACACCTAACTTAGCTTACTGAGCTAATTCCCTTATAAGTTATGGAAGTTGCTGGAAGAGAGCAATAAGAGGGGTTGCTTTGGCTGTAGGAAGATTTGTGTGTAGGAAAGTCTTGGGCACTTAATCTACATCATGATCTGTAAGGCTGAGAGGCTGGATCATGTCACTGGACTGTTTTGTGTTCCTTGGAAACTATTGCTGAGTAAACGCGAGCTAGATGCCATCTCAAATATCCTCAGAACATTCCTGTATAATGTGAAGTAAGGGAAGTGGTGACATCTAGAATGAGGCACAGGATCCGGAGAGATCAGGTCACCCGCCACACACAGATGAATCAGACAGCAATTAACCTTTATTAAGTACTCTCTGGCTGTAAGCATATCAGATAAGAACTCTAGCTACAGTCATGGAAAATTCAAGAAAGTGTTGTCCTTAATAGATTCTTTGGCTAGTTTTAGCTAGTTTAAGACTTGCTTGTACTGTTTTTCACTGATATTGTCTCACCACGGTATAGACTGTAATCATCCAACACCTACTGTGTACCAGACGCTCTCTAGCAGGAAATCCTGCAGATGATTTACAGGAGCAGCACAAAAACGTGGGCCAGACTTACACCATATGCCAGGACTAGACCAAGAGCTGGGGCTTCCCAGGTGGCTCAGGGAGATCCTCTGGGCAAGGAAATGGCAACCCCTCAGTATTCTTGCCTAGGAAATCCTATGGGCAGAGGAGCCTGGTGGCAGGGCTACCGTCTACGGGGTCGCAAAAGAGTTAGACACAACTTAGTGAACTAAGCAGCAGCAGCATACCAAGAGCTAGAGAAAAAGGGAGACATGAACAGGGTATGATTTGACAGTCAAAGACAAATGCAAATCAGAGTTTAGGATAAGAGAATGTTCAAATCAGGGACATCTCTGGTAGCCCAGTGTTTAAAAATCTACTTTGCAATGCAGGGGACATGGGTTTGATTCTTGGTCAGGGAACCAAGATCCCACATACCTTGGAGCAAGTAACCCTGCACACCACAAGACCCAGAGCAGCCCCCCAAAAGAGAGACAATGTTCAAATTACCAACTGAAATTGTTTCTGGTACTTTATCTATTACCGTTCTCATTTCCCTAAATAACAGAAGACTTTACTGGTGTAAGAAATAGGTTTATCTGTTCTAGTATGTCCCACTTATTAGAGGTAGACAAAATCTAACTGCAAAGATTCTGAGGTAGCTGAATTGTCTCTCTTCAACACAGGCAGATCATATACTTATGAAAGGACACCACGAGGTTTAGTCAGAAAGCTTGGACTTGACAGTTATTAGCTGGGAGAGAGGCTGTAAAATGGGGATAATAATTCCTAATTAACAAAGCTATTGAAGAATAAGGGAGATAAGATCTATATAGAAGGGGGATCTTCCTGACCCAGGGATTGAACCTGTGATGAACCCGAGTCTCTCACATTACAGGCAGATTCTTTACCATCTGAGTGAACCGGGAAGCCCTATATATATAATTATCTACTATTTGTAAAAGGAAATATAAAGAATTATTTATCTTTTGGGAATTCGCTGGCAGTTCAGTGGTTAGGATTCTGCATTTCCACTGCAGGGGGCCTGGGTTCCACCCCTGGTTGGGGAACTAAGATCCCCAAAGCTTCCCAGCACGGCCAAAGAATTTTTTATTTCTTTTTTGCTTATGTTTTATCCTAGATTAGGTAACCAGATACCTCATATTAGCCTATTGTTACTGTATCACACTTTGTTTTATTGTCAAAAGAAGAACAAAAGGTGATTCGTGGGCTGTCCTCCTCTCCTCCAAGAAACCTGTTTTTGGTACAGATCTATAGCTCTCTGTTGTATCCTGGCAACTGGCTCGAGTTGAATAACTGCCATTGCCAGCATACAATGTTAAGGGGAAAAAATGTCACAAGTAGAATCCCAAGCGATTCTGAAAAGTCAAAGCAAAAGTATTCTCTAGCTACTCAGAGCTGATATCAACTTGAATAGTCCCAAATTCAGAAGTCAATACATCCACCTGAACAGTCCTTAATGATAATAAAGAGAATTACTGACTGGCTATTATATACTTTGCACCGTGCTAGGACTTAAAAATGCAGGATATTAGGAGTTTCCTGATGGCCTAATGGTTAGGATTCTGGGTTTTCACTGCCGTGGCCAGTGAAATCCTGTAAGCTATGTGGCAGAGTTAAAAAAAAGGATATTGTTTGTGAATAAAAATGAGAGAGACATCAAAGGAATAGAGGGCTTTCCAAATTGCCAGTGTTGACCAAAATTTGCTTCTCTTGCACTTTTGTCCTTGATACAAAATAACTGCCTTTTGTTGGGCTACACCCAGTTTGGCTCACAGACACTGAAGAAATTATAACCTAGATGACTAAATGAACATATTCATCTATGGACCATAAGTTTGCTGTGGACGGCAAAGTGTTACTAAACACAAGGGAAAATCAGATGAAAGCTTCCTATATATATACTCACATCTTTCTCCTGGATGGTGCATTCCTTACAATAATAGGCATCTGAAACTCCAGGGCCTCCACAGATCACGCAGCGTCCCTGATAAGAGCCATAGTTACACTCATCGCATATGCGCACCAGGGTGCAAGGACGCACATAGGAGTCACAGATCACACACTTGCCATCACCTATGAGAAGAGAATGGAGTTACACCCACGTGCAAGTACCTCAAGTCCTTTGCCCTCCTCCTGCTATGGGGACTACACCAGTCTCCTAACAGTGACTTGAGGACCCTCTACTTTGGCATCACAAAACCTGACTTACCTCGTGTCCATCTCAATCTCCACAACACAAAGGAAAAGCTAATCATCTACTGGGTAAAGAGCTTAGAGAAGCACCTGGTAGATACGTCTATATAAATTAGGTGGCAGAACACTGTGTATGTCGGATGGGGTCATGCTATTTCTGGTCCAAAGCTAAGGATTCTCTCAAAACCTAGTGTCTAAAATGTGCAAGCTGGAGTGAGGATGGTGGCCTTTAGTTGCAGCCTGGCACTGTGTTGACATTCCTTGGGTCACGTCTACTCAAAGTCCTCTTAGTGCCACTACTGAAAATGCTCGTTTGCTTGCTCTACAGAAACTGAGTGGGCCAGGTGGGCTATTTGGGGAGGCGTGTTCCACTCACACTTTTCACACAGTCTTCCAATGGCTGCAAGATAAAAGACGGTAAAGAGCACAATTAGGATTAAAGTTTTGACGAAGAGGGGACAAACATCTTCGAGTTTGCGGTGGGGACAGGAGCAGGGACTGCAGTGAGCCCTGAGGGGATCTATCCATCTTATCCCCTTAAACTTCAATCCGAACCAAATCCAGAGCCTCCTGAAGCCCCTCAC
>SJYA01009463.1:0-15136 GCA_006410615.1 Neotragus moschatus
AAAGAGTAGGACGTGACTGAGCGACTGAACTGAACTGAACTGATGCTGACATATAGTTGAAATATAATAAAGTATGTGGATTTAAACAGTATAATTTGATGAGCTTTAATATATGTATATACCTGTGAAAACATCAGTACAATCAAGACGATGAAGATATCCATTAGTTCATTCCCAATAGTTTTTTGCTGACTTTTTATAATCTCTTCATGCTATAACTCCCATCTAGCTCTAGGCAACTACCCACCTACATCAGTCACCGTATCTTTTGTGTTTATTAGAGTTTTATATAAATGGAACCATGCATTTTTTTTTTTTTTGCTTTTCTTCTCTTTTTCTTTGTTTGTAATTATTTTGATATGCATTCATGTCGTAGGACTATCATTAGCCCATTCCTTTTTTATTTCAGGGTATTGTTACATTGTTTATCCATTCACCTTTTGACTATTAAATTCAGCTGCTGTGAAAATTCATGTTTAAGTATTTGTATAGAGATATGTTTAGTTTCTTGTAAACACTTAGGAGGATACATTTATTTTTAAGATAAATGCCAGGTAGTTTTCCAAGATAATTGTATAATTTTGCATTCTTATCAGCAGTATATAAGAAGCTGAGTTCCTCTATATCTTTTCCAATATGTGGTATGGTATGGTATGGTATGGAAATTTTAGCTATACTAGTAGGTGTGGAGTAGATGCTGACTGAGGTTTCCATTTGCATTTTCCTAATGGCTAATGATGCTGAACATTTGTTCATGTTTCTTTTTTAATGAAGCATCTGTTCAAATGGTTTGCTCATTTAAAAATTTAACTATTTATTTATTTATTGTGCTTTGGGAGTTCTTTACGAATTCTGGTTGCAAGCCCTTTAACATCTATATGTTTGCAAATATTTTCTACAAGTCTGTAACATCTTTTTATTACTTTGTCTTTTAAAGAACAGTAGCTTTTACCTCTGATGAAGTCCAGTTTGTAGATTTTGTGAGTGTGTATCATACTTGAAGTGTGAGATCTAAAAAATCTTTGCCTCAGTGTTAAAAATTTATCCTGTGTTTTCATCTATCAGCTTTATAATTTTAGTTTTATATTTAGGTGTGCAATCCAATTGGGACTATTTTTTTGCATGTGGTGCAAAGTATGGATCAATGTGGATTTTTTGTTTGGTTTGGTTTAATTTAGTTTAGTTTATTTTTGTGCATAGATACCAATTTTTTTCAGCAACATTTGTAGAAAAGACTACCCTTTCACCACTGAATAGCTTTTGCACCATAGTAAAATAAAGAAAAAAGAAAAACTTGCCTGTACATGTGTGTTGAGAAAGGAAATGGCAACCCACTCTAGTGTTCTTGTCTGGGAAATCCTATGGATTGAGGAGCCTGGTGGGCCCCTACAGCCTATGGTGCTGTAAAGAGTAGAATACATCTTAAAGACTGAAAAACAATAGTATATGTTTAAGTCTGTTTCTGGTCTCTATTGATCTATTTTACTATCTTTTTTTAACAAAATTACATTTTCTTGATTATTGTTGTTTTATAATAAGTTCTTGAATTTGGTAATGTTAACCCTCTAACTTTGTTCTTTTTCAAAATTATTTTGGTTATTTTATGCCTTTTCCATTTTCACATGGATTTAGAATCAGATGGTTAATTTCTATAGCAAGCTCACATTGTCTGTAGTTACTATTGGAGGGAATCCACAAGTTAACAATATTGAAACTTCTGACTTGTGAACATGTATGTCTCCATAGTGTGAGTGCCTGGCAATTAACCTTTCTGACTGTAGTGTAAGTGCTTGACGTTAAGCTTTTGATTGCCGAAGAATCCATTTCAAAGTAATTCATCTGGAATAAGTACATTGCCACCTAAAAACTCGGTAAAGAGCCAAGCTGTGCCGTACCATCACTGAAGCTCCTTTTGTAGTCCTGTGTGACTACATAACTGGACCACTTGAGTAACCCTGCTTTTCCTTTCTCACATTTTAGTTCTTCTTATTTCTAAATTCAGCAATAAAGAGTAAAATTACAAAACTCTAGGAACCCCATCTATGACCCCAATAAAAACAGATCCCCAGGTTCATGGGATCTCTGTTTTTCTCATTTCTCTACCCAAGAGTTGGCTTTGTGGACCTGGGCCTGCCATGTACTCTGCAGGACCTGTAAGTAATCAATTTTATTTTTACAAAGTTCCCTGATAGTTTTGGCTTAGGTGCATCCCACAAGTATAACAAAAACCATGTCAGCCAGCCCAGCCACATCTCCAGCTCAAGTCAGGGAAATGTCTGTAGGGGCTGCCACAGTAATACAGGCCCAGGTTAATGCTCAGGCAGTTCTAGCCCATAGCATCACTGTTGACAGGCTGAGAATGACCCAAAACAATCTCTCCATTTATTCACGTCATTTTAATGTCTTTCATCAACGATTTGTCATTTTTCATGTGACGGGTCTTTTACTTTTGCCAAATTTATTCTTAGGCATTTCACTTGTTTATGCTACTGTAAATGGTATTATCTTTTTTCAGATTTCAGTTGTCAGTTGCCAGTTTTACAGACTTTTTTTATGTCTATTGATTTGGTATCTGACAACCTTATCAAAGTCATGTGTTAGTTCTAGAAGACTGACAGTAGGTTCTGTAGCTTTAGGACCTGGATGTTAATGGCCATGCCATTCACAAAACAGCTTTATTCTTTCTTTTCCATCTTGATGCCTTTTCTTTCTTTTTCCTTACCTATTATACTGGCTAAGATCTCATTTTTGATTTTTTTTTTTTTACTTGAGTCTTAAAGTATTTTAATTTGTTTCCAAATACTTGTAGGTGTTTCAGGAATCTTTTTGTTACTTATTTCAAATTTAATTCCACTGAGGCCTAAAACCTGTGGCTAGAGCAGAATATGACTTCCATCTGTTTAAATCTATTAAAACACATTTAATATTTCCAATCGTGTCAGTTTTCTTTATTTTTTGTTTTTCTTTACTGAAATATAGTTGATTTATAATGTTGTATTAGTTGTTCTGTATAACAAAGTGACTCAGTTATACACACATATGTACAAATATAAATGTTCTTTTCTATTATGGTTAATCCCAGGAAATTGAACATAGTTCCCTGTGCTATGTAGTGTGACCTTGTTTATCCATTCTATATGAAATAGTGTGCATCTACTAACCTTACACTCCCAGCCCATCCCTCCTCCACCACCCTTACCCTTTGACAACTACGTCTTGATGTCTGTGTGTCTGTTGCTGTTTCACATGTATCTCGGCAAAATTATAATTTAAAAATATATTAATACATGCACCCTTGTGTTCATAGCAGCTTTATACACAATATCCAAGACATGGAAACAACCTAAATATTCATCAGCAGATGAATTGGGCAATTTTCTGTGTGTAATTGAAAAGAATCTGTGTTTTTTTATCATAGGGTAGTGTTAAATAAACATCAATTAGTTTTGATTGTGTTGTTGAAGTTTTCTAGATCCTTACTGAGTTTCTGCCTACTTGTTTCATATAAACTGTTTGTTTACATTCTAGTTCCTTTATCTTATAAATTATTGAGAGAGGATTATTGAAAATGTCCAACAGCCATGAGTTTGTCCATTTCTCTTTGCATTTCTGTCAATTTTTCCCTCAGCTATTTTGGAGCTCTATTACTAGGTGCATAAATGTTTAGAATTGTTGTATCTTTTTGTAAAACTAAAATACAATATCAGAGCAGAATAGTGACACTGACATTCAAGATATAGGATATTTCCACCTCCACAAGGATCCCTCACGTTGCCTTTGATATTCATGACCACTTCGTTTCTGTCCTCCACCTTCTTCTTAATCCCTGGTAATGACTAATATGTCCTCCATTTCTATGTTTTTCTCATTTCGGAATATTATATATATAGAACCACACAGTATACAATCATTTGGGACTGGCTTTTTCCACTCAGTGTAATTCATTGACTATTCATGCAAATTGTAAATATCAGTAAGCAGTTCATTCTTTTGATATCTGAGTAATATCCCATGATAGGCAGAAACTACAGGAGTATTATTTTACCCATTGAAGAGCAATAGGGCTATTTCTAGTTTTTAGTTATTCCAAATAAAAGCATTATACACATGTACTTACAGGTATTTGTGGGTCTAAAAGTCTATTTCTTTAAGATAAAATTGCTGAGAAATACAATTGCTGTTTCGTGTTTAGTTTCTAGATAGTAACTTAACTTAAGCTTTTTGTCAAACTATTTAACAGAATAGCTGTACTATTTACATTTCTATCGATATCAGCAATGCATGAGTAATACACTTACTTCGCATCCTTGCTAGTTTTTGATATTTTTACTAATTATTTATTTCATTACCATGAACCATCTCAAATAGTGCATGATAACATATCATTAAGACTTTAATTTACATTTCCTTAATGGCTTATTATAACATTATGTATACTTTTATGTGCTTATGTACCATGTCATTTATTCTTTAGTAGAATATCTCTTTATGTCTATAGACCATGTTCTAATTGGACTTTTTGTTTTTTTAATGTTGATTTTTTTCAGACACAGAAGTTCTCTATATATTTTTATTTAATTTACATTTATGTTAAATTTTGGCAAAATAAATGCCATAAAATTTACCATTGTAACATTTCAAATGTACAATTTATTGGGAGTAAGTATATTTTCACTGTTGTGCAACAGGTTTCTGTAAATTTTTCATCTTGCAGAATTGAAATTCTATACCCTTTACAAAATATTTCCACTTACCTCTTTGTAAGCCCCTGGTAATCAGTATTCTAATTTTTGGTTTTATGAATTTTTTCCTGTTTATTTAAAAATCTTTATTGAGATCTAACTCATATACTATAATGATCATGATTACTTTTGACACATTATGTAGCTAGAATCAGACAGTATTTGTCTTTTTGCAACTGGTTTATCTTATTCATACTTAACATACTGTCCTCAAGGTTCATTCATTTCATAACATATGTCATAATTTCCTTTCTTCTCAAGGCTGAATAATATGCTTTTGTATGCCTATATCACATTTTCTTTATCCATTCATCCATCAATGGATAATTGGTTTGCTTCCAATATAATCAAAATACAATGTGCTGTGCTGCGTGTTAAGTTGCATCAGTCATTCAGACTCTTTGTGACCAGATGGGCTGTAGCCCACCAGGATCCTCTGTCCATGGGATTCTCCAGGCAAGAATACTGAAGTAGGTTGCCATTTCCTTCTCCAGGGGATCTTCACTACCCAGGGATCGGACCCCTGTCTACTTATGTCTCCTGCATTGGCAGGCAGGTTTTTTACCACTAGTGCCACCAAAGAATTCCCAAACAATACAATACTGAGGATAAACTTAACTAAAGAGATGAAAGCCTTGTACCCTGAAGATGGCAAGCCATTGCTAAAATGAATTAAAGAGAACACAAATAAATGGAAAGATATCCCATGTTCATAAGTTGGAATATTTAATATTGCTGCAGTGTCCATACTTTCAATTCATTATAACCTCTATCAGAAAACTGTTTACTTGTTCAATTTTCCCAAAACTATTTGTAAGAAAATTTTCTTCTCCACTGTATGGTCTTGGCACCCTTATTGAAGATCATTTATTATATAAACAAAAGTTTATTTCTGGACTCTCTATTCTGGTCTATTATTCATGCACCTCTTTATGTCAGAATCACTATTTTGATTATTGTAATGAAATCAGGAAGTTTGAGGCTTCCAACTTGGTTCCTCTTTTTTTAAGATTGCTTGGCTATCTAGGTCCCTGAGGTTCCTTAAATCCTGAAATTTAGGATTTTTTTCTATTTCTATAAAAATTGCCATTGAAATTTTAATGGAGATGACATTGAATGAGTAGAATTTTATTTGTATTTTGACATGACTGAAGTAACTTAGCACACAGCACAGCATATACATTGTATTATTTTGATTATATTGTAAATGCAAATGTTTTCTTAATTTACTTTATAAATTGTTTATTGTTAGTATATAGAAACACAAAAGCTTTTACATGTTGATTTTGTACCTGCAAATTTGCTAAATGTATTAGTTCTAATAAGTTTTGTGTTTTCTAACAGGTTGCATATGTGTGTGTGTGTGTATGTACAGAAGTAGAATTTTCCACATATAAGATCATGTCATTTGCAAACTGAGATAATTTTGCATCTTGCTTTCTTATTTGGATGTCTTTTATTTGTTCTTCTTAACTAACTGCTCTGGCTAAGACTTCTGATACTATATTGAATATAAGTGGTGACAGTGGGATGCTTGGTATTTCTGATCTTAAAGGAAGAACATTCATCAGCAGTGGGCTTTCCAAATATGGCCTTATGAATGTTACAATAGTTTCTTTATATTTCTAGGTGTTAGTTTAGTATTTTCATGATATAAAATATTGAAAAATTTCAAATGCTTTTTCTGCATCTTTTGAGGTGATCCTGTAATTTTCATCCATTATTCTGTTAGTGTGGTAGACCATATTAGCGATGGAACACATTAAATTGATTTTCATATCTTGAACCCACTTTGTATTACATGTACTAATCCTACCTCTTTAATAGGTCTTTAAATTACTTTGCTGATATTTTGTTGAGGATGTTTACATCCATATCCATCAGAGGAATTGGTCTGTAGTTTTCTTTTAGTGTCTTTATCTGGATTTGGTGTCAGTGTAACGCTGGCCTCATAAAATAAGTTTGGAAATGTTCTCTTCAATTTTTGGAAAGGATTTGCAAAAGGTTGATGGTAAATTCTTTAAATATTTGGTAAAATTCTTCAGTAAAGCCATCTTATCCAGGAACTTTTGTGCTTTGGGGGAAGTTTTAAATTTCTGATTCAATCTCCTTACTTTATTGGCCTGTTGATAATTTTTTTTTTTATGGTTCAGCATTGGTAGATATTACATTTTTCAGTTCAGTTCAGTCACACAGTCGTGTCCGACTCTGCGACCCCTTGAATCACAGCATGCCAGGCATCCCTGTCTATCACCATCTCCTGGAGTTCACTCAAACTCACATCCATCGAGTCGGTGATGCCATCCAGCCATCTCATCCTTGGTCATCCCCTTTTCCTCCTGCTCCCAATCCCTCTCAGCATCAGAGTCTTTTCCAATGAGTCAACTCTTCGCATGAGGTGGCCAAAGTACTGGAGTTTCAGCTTTACCATCATTCCTTCCAAAGAACACCAAGAGCTGATCTCCTTTAGAATGGACTGGTTGGATCTCCTTGCAGTCCAAGGGACTCTCAAGGGTCTTCTCCAACACCACAGTTTAAAAGCATCAATTTTTCGGTGCTCAGCTTTCTTCACAGTCCAATTCTCGCAACCGTACGTGACCACTGGAAAAATCATAGCCTTGACTAAATGGACCTTTGTTGGCAAAGTAATATCTCTGCTTTTGAATATGCTATCTAGGTTGCTCATTAACTTTTCTTCCAAGGAGTAAGCATCTCATAATTTCATCGCTGCAGTCACCATCTGCAGTGATTTTGGAGCCCAAAAAGATAAAGTCTGACACTGTTTCCACTGTTTCCCCATCTATTTCCCATGAAGTGATGGGACTGGATGCCATGATCTTCATTTTCTGAATGTTGAGCTTTAAGCCAACTTTTTCACTCTCCTCTTCCACTTTCATCAAGAGGCTTTTTAGCTCCTCTTCACTTTCTGCCATAAGGGTGATGTCATCTGCATATCTGAGGTGATTGATATTTCTCCCAGCAATCTTGATTTCAGCTTGTGCTTCTTCCAGCCCAGCATTTCTCATGATGTACTCTGCATATAAGTTAAATAAGCAGGGTGACAATATACAGCGTTAACGTACTCCTTTTCCTATTTGGAACAAGTCTGCTGTTCCNCCAGCTTGTGCTTCTTCCAGCCCAGCGTTTCTCATGCTGTACTCTGCATATAAGTTAAATAAGCAGGGTTATGTGGTTAGGTCTAAACAACTTCATAAGTATCTAAGTCCTAATATTAGTAATTTAAGCCATTTGTAAAGTAACACATATAAATGGAAAGAAAAGGTGATTTTTATTTCACTCCTACACGACCATGCTTATTTACTTGTGGGGGAGTGGGCATCTTGAGCACAGCACAACTTCTCCAACCGTGGAATCCGACTGGACCCCAGTGTTCTCATTTCCTCTTCCACATTTTTTTCCCTCTCAGTACTTGCTTTTTATCACAGCAACCGTTAAATCTAATTCTCGCAAAGACCTGATGTCACTGAAAGGAATGTAGCACCATCTATCTTGAAACAGTGAACCTCACACTGGTAGTGTGTGTATTGCCTAAAAGCTATTGCTGGGTTTTCTAGGAAATTAAGAATAGCCGGGAGCACTTTTCCAGTTTGCTGCATTGCCCCAGGTGCCAAGGGACACCATTTGGGAAGCATGACTTCAATCAATGTCTAAGGTCTTCCTCCCATTTTTAATGGAACTGTATGTACCTCCCTGTTGTAGACACTTTTGGAATCCATGGGCCAAGCACAGAATTGTATGGTTCTCAAAAATTCAGTACAGTGTCTCTCGGAGTCCTGGCTTGTTGGTCTCAGCTCCCAGCAAAATGTTCCACAGTTTCTCCCCTGCTCTCTCATCTCAGACACTCTTGTTTAGCAAATAACCTGCTTTCTAATTTATAGAGGGTGCATAGCTCTCAGAAACAAGCACTACAATTCTGTCCTCTCCCATAAGCACTCCCTTTTGCCTCTGCCCGCTCACTTCATCCCTCCAGGCTTGGAGGAAGAGGAGTTGCCCTCCATGCAGAAGGCTCACCCTTGCCCTGGGCTCCCAATCCCAACCCTTCCCGTGACCTGTGGTCCAGCTTCTGACTCCATTGGGTAATTTCTTTCCCTCTCATCATTTCAACTTCTTCATCTTTTTTCTTTTCTTTAAATTTTTTTTTAATTGGTGGAAAATTGTTTTACAGTGTTGTTTTGGTTTCTGCCATACAACAATATACAGCACTCATATATACAACATACATATAAATATACATGCTGCTGCTGCTGCTGCATCACTTCAGTTGTGTCCGACTCTGTACGACCCCATAGACGGCAGCCCACCAGCCTCCTCTGTCCCTGGGATTCTCCAGGCAGGAATACTGGTGTGGGTTGCCAGTTCCTTCTCCAAGGCATGCATGCATGCTAAGTTGCTTCGATTGTGTCCAACTCTGTGCGAACCCATGCACGTCGGCCCACCATGGCCCTCTGTCCACAGGTTTCTCCAGGCAAGAATACTGAAGTGGGTTGTCATTTCTTTCTCCACATAAACAAATACATATACTTATATATAATTTATATATCCCTTCTCCCTTGAGCCTCCCTCCCCGCCTGCCATCCCACCCCTCTAGGCTATCATAGAGCAGGAGGCTGGGCTCCCTGTGTTGCTTAGCAACTTCCCGCCAACTGTTTTACACAGAGTGTATATATGTCAACACTATTTTCCCTGGTCGTCCCACCCTCACCTTCCCCTGCTGTGTCCACAAGGTCATTCTCTACTAAGTTCATCAGTATCTTTTTCTAGAGTCCCTGTATGTGCATTCAACTTCATCTTCACTGCTTCCTCCTATAGAGCCTATGAGTGTGTTCAAGTCTGCTACTTAACCAGCAGGCTCTAACAATGTCCTTCCAGTAGCTGATTGCCTCCCTCCGCTGGCAGCCACATTCCCTGAAGAAGAGCCCACACTCACTCCATTTCTTGGACCCACGCGCTCCCCGACCCCCTGCTGGCAGCCCCAGACCCCGCCTCTCCTCTCCTGCCCGCCTCTCACTCAGCTCAGCCCTGGCCTAGCCCTCCGGCTGCGGGAACCGCGCCTCTCAGAAGAGGCAGTGCAGTCCGTGGTTTGGTGGCACCGTTCCTCTGGCTCCCTTTCCCGCTGTCTGCCTGACCAGCAGCACATACTTCAAAACATCCTCTGAGAAGCTTTTTTGGTCCCTCCCTCCTCCTCTCACCGAAGGGAAATGGTCAGTGTTCCTTTGCATTCTCAGCCATCCTTCTAGACACAGCATCTGTGGCCATTTGCTTCCGGTGCATTTCTTTAGCAAATATTGTCAGCTTTTGGAAAGCTGGACTGTGTCTGAATTGTGCTGGATCCCCTGGGTCACACATACCTGGCACATCTCCATACCCTGTGATCAGTGAGTGAGAGGGTGAAGTTGGTACAGGAATAGACCACTCTTAGCTGCCCATGTCAGCGAGTTGGTAACATCCTTGCAGTGGACATTTGATCCCAAACAGTCACTTCTAGGTTTCTCATCAGCATGAGCTTCTTATAGGTGCCATCTCACCCTTTCTCACAGCACCTCTGAGGTCCGTATTAGGCCCATGTTTGACAGATGAGGAAACAGAGGCTCAGAGTTTCAGTACATCTGACCTGGTCATACAGCTAAGGGTGGTGGAAGCGATATTCTGGCCCAACTCTGACCTCTTTCTTCACACCCAGGCATCCTCACATTGCCCAACTAGTGTATGGCTTACTGTCCGCCCCCTCATTAACTGTCAGCTGTCCCATCACTTCTTGGCAAGTAGCTGGGGAAACAATGGACACAGTGACAGACTTTATTTTCTTAGGTTCCAAAAATCACTGCAGATGGTGACTGCAGCCATGAAATTAAAAGATGCTTTCTCCTTGGAAGGAAAGCTATTACCAACCTAGATAGCATATTAAAAAGCAGAGACATTACTTTGCTGACAAAGTTCTGTCTAGTCAAAGCTATTTTTCCAGTAGTCATGTATGGATGTGAGAGTTGGACCATAAAGAAAGTTGAGGGCTGAAGATTTGATGCTTTTGAACTGTGGTGTTGGAGAAGACTCTTGAGTGTCCCTTGGACTCAAGGAGATCCAACCAGTCTATCCTAAAAGAAATCAGTCCTGAATACTCGTTGGAAGGACTGATGCTGAAGCTGAAGCTACAATCCTTTGGCCACCTGATGTGAAGAACTGTCTCCTTGGAAAAGACCCTTATGCTGGAAAAGATTGAAGGCAGGAGGAGAAGGGGACGACAGAGGATGAGACGGCTGAATGGCATCACTGACTTGATGGACATGAGTTTGAGCAATCTCCAGGAGTTGGTGATGAACAGAGAAGCCTGGTATGCTGCAGTCTATGGGGCTGCAAAGAGTCAGACACAACTGAGTGACTGAAATGAACTGAACTTAGAAACATATTTAAGACATGAATTCAGAAGCAAAAGCATTACATAATGCCATACAAATCCCAACAGTCATAAATGCTTGTCAGTTATCAGTGACTGGGACCAAGAATTTGTGTTATAAATGTCACCCATCCACTGGCTTTATTTTTGTTCATTTAAAAACTATCCTTTAACTAGCAGATCAACCTTCCTCAGAGAGAAACTAGATTTTAGCGGAATGACCAGCAATGATAGCCTGAAGGCTCTTTAACGCTGTTTCACAGAGGTGCGAGCCATCCACCCCCCTCATTTTTCCTAACATGTCACCCAGGGATAGTCCAAGAAATCCCTCAAGTTCACACCATCTGTGGGCTTCTCACCTTGCAGCACCTGCCCGTAAGTCCCCATCTGGGCCCCTCTGCTGAGAGCCTCCTTGTTGCCAGGAGGGCTACACTGAACCTGGGCTGGGGTGGAAGGGTGGAGGGGGCCGTCCCTTCAAGGAAACTTGGTGAAGCCTTTCCCATCTCCTGAGCCCATCAGTTCAGGCCCTCCTCCCCACCCCTTCCCTTTTTGTTTAGTTTGACCTTGGTCACTGATGACAAGGCTTCTTTTCCTGCCAAACCAATCAATAAGCTAAACAGACAGAAGATGAGTATTTAGAATATGGGAAGCCAAACTCAAACACAGATAGGTTATCAGTCTAGCCCAGAGCAGGCTTCTGAGCAAATATTTCATTAACAAATTTTTCATGGCAACTTGCATGTTAAAAAAAAAAAGAGGGGAGAGGAAGAGAGAAAGAGAAACAGTGGTGGTTGGCAGAGTTGGGGGGGTAAAGACAAAGCTGCTGGATCCTTGAAGCAGAACTGCCCCAGGAGGGAGTGAGGGTCAGAGAACTGGGAGAAAGGAGGGGTGGCAGAGACAAGGCCCCCAGGAAGGGAAGCCCCAAGCCCCTTAAAACCTTTCAACTTCTAACTTCCTCTCCTGCAGGACTATTGTGTGTAAATTCATCTTTAGCCATCTCTGAGGCCTGGAGCTGGTTAAGTGTCCCAGATGCAAACCCCAGGTGGGCAGTCAGTGGCTGACTGTGGAGTCCTGGGCTGGTCACCCAGTGAGGGGACTGGGAGGGGAAAGGAGATATGGTCCCAGGGGAGTCCCGCAGGGGAGCTGGAGGCGGGGGCAAAGGAAACAGCCTAAACAATAGCAGCAAGAACAACTGTTTTTGGCTCCCACTAAATTTTAGGCACCTTGGAGGCTCTCTGTCTTGTTATATCATTCTCATAGCCATGCCTAAGACTGTGATAAACACTGGTGTACATGCCCATTGGTGCCTGTTCTGGTTGTTCAATATTTTGAATGTTATACCTGGTTCACCACAACCCTTAAAGTAGTTTGGTTTTAATTTATGGCTGAGGAGCCTGCGATTCAGAGAGATCAAGCAGTTTGTTGAAGGGCACACAGCTAGTGAACTGCAGAAGCAGGGTGGGGACTGTCCAGTGAGGCCAGTCTGATTCCAAAGACAAGCGGTTTTCAACTCCTGTGCTCTGCTTCCCTTCTAGCTTTAAGAAGACTTTAGAGGGAAGGTTGGCCAAGCACGGAATTACTAATATTCAACTCTTGGAAGCAAGTGCTTGAAGGAAGGAAAAGAACGAATAGACTGAATTTTCAGTGCCTTGTGTGCTGTGAGCCTTCCTACCCTCACTTGTGTGCACTTGGCTCGTGCATCCTGGAAATGCCTTCCCCCCATTTCACCTGAATTCATGGGCAACTCGTTCAGGCCTCAGCAGCTGGTCGCTGCACCGGAAAGCTCCTTGCCCTGCCCTGCACTATTTGCTCCTATTTACTTTCTATTTGTTTTCTTCAGAGCACTTAAATCAATGTTAATTAAATATCTTTATGTGCAATTTATTGATGAATATCTTCTAGATAGACTGGAATAGCAACAATAAAATAATAATGGCTAATAATTATTAAATTATTATTAAATAATCAATATAATAATATAATAAAGTTTGGAATACCTTATAAAGTCATTTATTGACAGTTAAATTTTTTCTCCTTTGTATTATCTTCTTTGTTAGGCTCTTCAATCATTACTTGATATAACTTCATACTTGTTTCTGTGATTATTTGATCAATTTTATCTGCCCCTAGGTTGTAAACTTAGAAGGGGCAGGGGCCTTATACAGGGCTCATGGTTGTAACTCTTGTTCTGGTTTATCCTAAGGGATCAGCATGTACACACACCCCTTGGAGATGCTGCAGGTTCAGTTCCAGACACTGCAACAAAGTGAATATCACAATAAAGCAAGTCACATAATATTTTGGTTTCCCAGTACACATAGAAGCTATGTTTATACTATACTGTAGTCTATTAAGTGCGCAGCAGNGTTTATCCTAAGGGATCAGCATGTACACACACCCCTTGGAGATGCTGCAGGTTCAGTTCCAGACACTGCAACAAAGTGAATATCACAATAAAGCAAGTCACATAATATTTTGGTTTCCCAGTACACATAGAAGCTATGTTTATACTATACTGTAGTCTATTAAGTGCGCAGCAGAGAAGGAAATGGCAACCCACTCCAGTGTTCTTGCCTGGAGAATCCCAGGGATGCGGGAGCCTGGTGGGCTGCAGTCCATGAGGTCGCTAAGAATCCAACTTGACTGAGCGACTTCACTTTCACTTTTCACTTTCATGCATTGGAGAACGAAATGACAACCCACTCCAGTGTTCTTGCCTGGAGAATCCCAGGGACGGGGGAGCCTGGTGGGCTGCGGTCCAACAGAGTTGGACATGACTGAAGTGACTTAGCAGCAGCAGCACCATTATGTCTAGAAAAATCAATGTACATATCTTAATTAAAAACATTTCATTGCTAAAAAATGCTGACCATCATCTGAGCCTTCAGAGAATCATAATCTTTTTCCTGTTGGAGGGTCTTGCCAGGATGTTGATGGCTGCTGACTGATATCAGGGTAATGGTTGCTGAAGGCTGGGGTGGCTGTGGCAACTTCTACAAACAACAGTGAAGTCTGCCACACTGACGACTCTTTCGTGAATGATTTCTCTGGAGCATGCACTAGTGCTGTTTGCGAGCATTTTACCTGCAGAACTGCTTTCAAAATTCGAGTCAAATCCTCTCAAACCCTGCAACTGCTCTATCAACTAAATTTATATAATATCCTAAATCCTTTGTTGTCATTTCAACAGTCTTCACCAAAAGTAGGTTCCATCTCAAGAAACTACTTTGTTTGCTCATCCACGAGGAGCAGCTCATCATCTGTTAAAGCTTTACTGTAAAACTGCAGCCAATCAGCCACATCCTCAGGCTCCACTTCTAATCCCAGTTCTCTTGCTGTTTCTACCACATCACAGTGGCTTCCTCCACTGATGTCTTAAACTTCTCAAAGTCATCCTGGAGGGTTGGAATCAACTTCTCTCAAACTTCTGTTAATGTTGGCATTTTGAACTCTTCCCAGGAACTACCAATGTTCTTCATGGCATCTAGAGTGATGAATTAATTCCAGAAGGTTTTCAATTAACTTTGCCAAGATCCATCCATCAGAAGAATTGCTATTTGGGGCATCTATAGTCTTGAAAATTCTATTTCTTGAATAACTTGAAAGTCAAAATTGCTCCTTGATTCATGGGCTGCAGAATGGCTGTTGTGTTAGCAGGTAGGAAAACATCATTAATCTCATTGTACATCTTCATCAGAGTTCTTGGATGACCAAATGCCTTGTCAATGAACAGTAGTACTTCGAGAGGAATCTTTTTTCCTGGGTGTAAATATTTAGTTAACCATGTCATAAACAGATGTGTTATCATCCAGGCTTTATTGGTCCATTTATAGAGCACAGACAGAGTAGAAATAACATAATTCTTTTTTTTTTTTTTTACTTTGCAGTACTTAATTTTTTTATTTTATTATTTATTTATTTATTTTTCATCTCAAGTGTACATGAGTTCCCAATCTTGAACCCCCCCTCCTTCCCACTCCAC
>SJYA01009465.1:0-14912 GCA_006410615.1 Neotragus moschatus
CTTCAGTGTTACTGGTTGGGGCATAGACTTGGATTATCATGATATTGAATGGTTTGCCTTGGAAACGAAAGAGATCATTCTGTTATTTTTGAGATTGCATCCAAGTACTACATTTTGGACTCGTCTGTTGACCGTGATGGCTACTCCATTTCTCCTAAGGGATTCCTGATCACAGTAGTAGATATAATGGTCATCTGGGTTAAATTCACCCATTCCAGTCCATCTTAGTTAGCTGATTCCTAGAATGTCAGCATTCACTGTTGCCATCTCCTATTTAACCACTTCTAATTGGCCTTGATTCATGGACTTGACATTCCAAGTTCCTATGCACTATTGATCTTTACAGCATCAGACCTTGCTTCTATCACCAGTCACATCCACAGCTGGGTATTGTTTTTGCTTTGGCTCCATCCCTTCATTCTTTCTGGAGTTAATTCTCCACTGATCTCCAGTAGATATTGGGCACCTACTGACCTGGGGAGTTCCTGTTTCAATATCCTATCATTTTGCCTTTTCATCTGTTCATGTGGTTCTCAAGGCAAGAATGACGAAGTGGTTTGCCATTCCCTTCTCCAGCAGACCACATTCTGTCAGGCCTCTGCACCATGACCCGCCCGTCTTGGATGGCCCCACAGGGCATGGCTTAGTTTCACTGAGTTAGACAAAGCTGTGGTCCGTGTGATTAGACTGACTAGTTTTCTGTGACTATGGTTTCAGTGTCTGCCCTCTGATGCCCTCTTGCAACACCTACCGTCTTACTTGGGTTTCTGATACCTCGGACGTGGGGTATCTCTTCACGGCTGCTCCAGGAAAGCGCTTATTTATGAGGATGAAGTAGCAGAGACCAGGATGATCTCCGTGAGGTTATGCTGTAGATCAACTGTTTGACCGCCCCCCCCCCCAACCCATGGGCTGAAATCTAACCCCCAATGTAATGGCATTAGGCAGTGGGTCCTCCAGCAAGAGACAAGGTCATGAGTCTGCAGCCTTCATGAGTGAGATTAGTGCCCTCATAATAGGGCGCCGAGGGCTCCCTCCTCACTTCCACCGCGTGAGGACAGGCCCTGTAGGAGCACCATGGCTGTCTATGAAGCAGGGAGGGCATCCTCACCAGACTCTGAATTTGCCAGGACCTTGATTCATGTGCTTTCAAGCTCCAGAATGAGAGAAATAAATGCTCATTTTTATAAGCCAAACAGTCCACAGTATTTTGTTATAACGCCCCTAACAGACTGTGACAAACTATTTAGCCCCTAAAGAAACTGGATTTGTTAAAAATGACTTGATCACTTTTCTCCTCAGCTCCTTGTTCTGGCCTTGGTGCTGTTTGTCAGAGGCAGTCAGGAAGGAAGGCCATGGCAGCAGCAAGGAAAACGACAGGGACCAACGGTCTCACCGTCTTCTCTCCAGAATCCTCAGTACACGTGTTATGGCTACAACATTAAAAGAGTTTATGAGAGTCCTGCAGAATCTAGGTGAAAGAGACCAGGCACCCTTCTAATTCATATTAATATCATCCCAACCTTATCCTAAAAATACATATACAAAAGTAATCAACTTCTCTTTTGAACCCTGGAGAAGGGAACAGCTACTCACTCCAGTATTCTGGCCTGAAGGATGCCATAGACTGTATAGTCCATGGGGTCACAAAGAGTCAGACACGACTGAGCGACTTTCACTTCACGTCTCTTGTGAAAGCCATGACGTCTTTATCTTTAAGTCACGTTTAAAATAGTTCAGACCTGGCTTCTTAAATTATGTTCTATTGAAAACTAGTTCCATGGAATGTTGCTGTTTCATTTGTACGTTTTTACCTACCCTTCACCCTCACCCATGGAATTTTAATGTCTAATATTGTATTTGAAATTACTTTTGAAAATTCAAAGATCAGGGACTTACCTGGTGGTCCAGTGATTGAGAACCCCCTTTCCAATGCGGTGGACTCAGGTTCACCTCTTGGTGGGGGAACTCAGATCCCATATGCGGCACAACCACCAAGCCAGCGCATCGCAACTCCCGAGTCCCTGCGCTGCAACCACTGACGCCCAGGCACTCTGGAGCCGGCGCTCAGCGACAGGATAAAGCCACAGACTGAGACTGGAGAGGAGCCACCTGCCACCAGCGTGCCCTTGCACCACAGCAAAGAGTCAGTGCTGCCAAGTCACAAATTCAGTGATCAGAGAAGTAAGGTAATCATTAGCAAGCCACACGTGACGAGCCTCCTCCTGAGGAGACTTTTCAGAGCTCGTAATTGCCAGCGAGCGCTGTGCATCTCCTGGGGGAGGTACTGTAGGCCGTTATTTTTTGCCAAACACACTCAGCCACATAACGTTTACAGTGTTTTCCCCCACAGAGCATACTGCAGATAGGTTTAAGAGGAAAAACGTTGACTCACACGACACTTTACTCCTATCTGCTGCCACCCCAGGCAGGAGTCACAGCATGTGAGGAAGCACGGTGCCCTGGGTCAGGGTTCAGGAGTCAGCTGAGAAGGGCTCTTTCTAAGGGGCCAGCAGCTGGGAGAGGCCGCATTTCTGGAGCGGTTGTTAGAGAAGATGGAGCAGCCTTTGGAGCTGACGGCAAGAGAGTGGCCTGGGCTGGAAACGGGGGCCGTGGAGGCCTGGCCGCTGCTTGGGAGGTGATGAGCGAGGCCCCCGGGACAAGGTTCTTGTCTCCGCGCGAGCTGGTGGCCGCGCGACCTTGCTTAGTTGTCACAGTTCAGCCAATGTAGATGAAAGACAAGCTTCCGATTCTGGGAAGCCAGTAAGAGACGGAATGGGTCGCTCCTTTGCTTCCATTGCGTCTGGAGTTTTAAGAGTGAAAACCAGCCTCAACCATACGTGGCTCAGCCCACATAGTAGGGTAGGAAAACCACTCGAAATTCAGTACCGAACACCATTTTCTTTTAAATTTTACTTTATGTTGGAATCTAATCGACTTACAGTTTGGGGTTCACTTCGGATCTATAGCAAAGGGATTTGGTTATACATAGACGGGTGTGTCCATATATCCCGTTTAAGTTATCACAGAATAGTGCACAGGGCTCCCTGGGCTATAAGGTGGGTCTCTGTTGTTCCTCTATTTTAAATATAGTAGCACGTCTATGTTAGTCCTAAATACCCAGTTTATCCCCCGCCCTACTTATATTAGGGTGGTGCAACTTCTTATCATCCGAGTCTCCAAAGCTGAAAGGAATCTGCAAAGTCAAGTGCAAACCAGGGCTTCCCAGGGAAGAGGATTCTATTCAGCCCGAAGTCAGTTAATCTCATCATGTGTTTTCCTGTGCTCAGTCACCGTAGAAGTTGTCTGAGCAGTACTCACGGGATTGCCACCAGCCTCCAGAGCTGGAGGGAAAAAAACGATCGTTTATGTATCTTGGTGGCTTATCAGGGAACAGAGAAGAATTAATGTATTTATTCTTTCTTCTGAGATTAAATGTAATTGCTTTAAAGAGATAATCACACTATTGTTTGAATTGTATGCATTTCTTACGAAGCTCTAATACATTTTCCTGTCATCTGACAGAATGTGCGGACTCTCATCCTCATTTCCCTGTGGATAAATACTTCGTCAATTAATAAAGTATTATGTGAGCACTTAGTGTCTGCGTTTAACAGTGCGAGGATTTCATTCAGATTATGTTAATAGATTGTTCGCCTCATTTCTTGCATTAATTACAACTTCTTTCTGTGGTTTCATCATAAGAGCATTGTCTCTGTGAATACAGGGGGCTTTTTGGATTACATTCTTGTTTGACTACTGAAGTGATGCTAGGAAAATATTATTATATTGAGAACTACTCTCTAGGACTTGGATCAAAAGACAGCAACAGAGATTCAATTATTTTCAAATCTTAGAGGCGACACAATTAGTTCGAGTCTGTCTTCACTGAATCAAAATCAAGCAAGTTGGGGCTTTCTCGGGAGCTCACACCATCTTAGAAACAAATTTGTCAGATTGGTATGCCACATCATGATATCCTAGGCATAATTATGGGACCGAAATTAAAAAGGTTTCCTCTTCGTAATATATCAACGGGGAATTCAGATGAAGCAGATATGTGGAGTGGGTATGGATCTGGGGCCACAGGTGTGCAGGAAGTTTTCCTTTTTTTTTCCCCTCAAATCAACTTAGCTTTGACTCACCCTGCTGTGCTGCTGGGAAATTTAATCACAGTTAGGACGTGATTGTAACAACGTGACCCCCGCTCTGCCCGGTGTCACACAAAGGTTCCAGGGCCTTTGATAACTTCTAGGAATGAAGAAGGGCCTGAGCCAGCCGTCCCAGTACATCGCTCTGAGCACTGAGGCACAGTGGACCCGACTCCCGCGGTCTCTCCAGGTCTCACCTGGCTCTGTGCCCCAGCACTTTGCCCTGTTTGGGAAGGCTGGGGGTCACAGCCACCCCTCAGAAACACGTTCCCTCATCTGTCCACCCGCTCTCCTAATCTCTGCCTCCATTTCCTTTTTTTCCCCCCTTATTCTAGGAAATGCTTCCTTCCTTCATGCTGTTGCCTTGAATATTTATTTATTTGGCTGCCCGGGGGATTAGTTGTGGCAATGGAATCTAGTTCCCTGACCGAGGGTTGAACGCAGGCCCCTATACTGGGAGTGTGGAGTCTTAGCCACTGGGTCACCAGGAAAGTCCCTGCGCCCATTGCTTTAGCAACCACTTTCCCCCATGACATCCCTGTCCCCAACCTCATCTCTCCTTGCCCTCAGAAGTGATTTTAGAATTATCCTTTTAGGCTTCTCCGGGTTGGGAAGACTAGTTCAAGGGAACTGAAGATCCCTGCCGGGTTAAAGCAGCTTGGAACTCGATTTGCAACAGCGCCGGCTTTGTGCTTAGAATTTGGGTGAGCAGGATGGACAGGGCGAGCGCCTGACCCTGGAGCACAGGCTTTACAAAGCACAATTCTACTGCCATGACTTCCCGTCAAAGGAGAAATAATATATAAAAATCAAAGTCATTAGTTTGAATTCAGAATGTACCAAGGCTCAGATTTGATGTTCTAGATGACAATATGGTAAAACATTAACACTGTTTTATCTAATTACATTTGTTTATAGAAATGATTGCTATTTCCATTTTACTCCTTAAACACGCTGATGACGCATAACTCCTGAAAGAGGGAGGAAGTGATTTTTCTCCCTTCATACTCCCCTCCTCAACCCCCCCACCCACTGCCATCCTCACCTCTTGGTCTTTCTGTTCCAAGACTTTCAAGATGGTTAGGTTCCCATGCGGTCTCTCTCACTCATGGCCACCCTGCCCTCTGTGTCTAGATTTCTCCTGTATCTAGAGTGGTGGATTCAGCAGGTAAAAAGATAGAACTGCAAAAAAAGTACACAGCAAGTGAATTCTGAATTTCTGATGATAATGTCGAATTCTCTAGCATAAAAATGTCTCGTGGAACGTTTAGATGTACGGTACGTATACTAAAAATACCTTCATGCTTCATCTGGATTTCAAAGTCACCTGAGTGGTCTGCATTTCGTCTGGCAACTCTCCTCCTATCCTCAGGTCACTAGCTTCCTTCAAAAACACTTAACTGGAGGATAATTGCTTTACGATGCTGTGTTGGTTTCTGCCATACAACAACGTGAATCAACCGCAAGTATTCACAAGCCCGCTCTCTCCTGCACCTCCCTCCCAGCTCCTACCCCACTCCACCCCTCTAGGTGGCCACGGACTAGCTCTTTATTTCCCCCAACTTCGACCTCCTCTCACAGAAAATTGCTCCAGCGGCAGAGCCCCTGCTCTAGATGTGAAGGAATCTTCAACAAAAAACCCTTCGGTTGTGTAACCCAAGTCTCTGATGACTTTCTCAGCCTGTGCTCCCAGGCTGGGAGCTGGCTGAGAGACAGGGAAATGGCCTCGACAAGTGCAATCAAACAGCTTCAGGATCCACTTCATGGTAGGAAGAGAGTCAAGGTAAGGCATGACAGTCAGGGTGAGAGACTGCTTGTGCCACATGAGAAAGAAAACTTAAACAGTTTCTAATAATCAGGCATTCTGAAGTCTGGAAATAAAGTGGAAACTCTTCCACTGTGCCCTTGAAATGAGAGTTTTTTTTTTTTTTTTTTTTTTTTTTCCAAGTGATAGCACTTGATGGAGCTAGGGAAACAGGCTTGCTCCTTGAACAGTTCTCTTTAGGAAAAATCTGTTTGGACCATGATGCCTCCTGTTATAAAGAGAGGTGTGCTGGGAGAGGCAAGGGTCATTGAACTTGGCAGTTGTGCTTTGTCAAGCATTTAGTATAGCTGAAGCAAAGGCAGAAGACTGTTCCTATAGGAAGAGAGTGAAACTTATAGGCCAGTCTTTACAGATAAGAGCGAGAGGAAAAGAAAGCCGGAGGCTTTTCTTTGGCTGAAAATAAGGACGGCACAGGACATGGTCCTTCTGGTTCAGCAAAGCCGCCAGGATGCTGCCAGCTGAACCTTTTCCTGAGCACTGTGAGGATACCTCATAAATGGCTGTTCTTAGGCTGTGGCTGATTAAATCAGGGCTGAGTCTGGCAAAGGAACAGCGGCAGGCAGAGCGACGTCAGTAGCTGACGCATTAATGCAGCCTCGAAAATAATTTTCAAGTCTTACTCAACGACAAAATTTGGTTATCTCCCACTTCATAGGGATGATTTCATTCCTTTGTTTTCCTAATCAATCCACCTTCTACAATAGCCTTTCAAGTCAGCATTAAGTTTAGCAAAAGGGCATTCCTTACTATAATTGATTCTAAGAGAAGACTACCACCTTCTTGAGCAAACACAGAGTGAACAAATCTAACCTTCAATCATATTTGCACAGAAAGAAATGTGTTTATGTAAGAAAAGAGACTGCAGACTGAGGCAGATTCGTGTTTAAAAGCCAGCTCCGTCATGCACTAGCTTTGTGATTTTCAAAGTGAGAGTGAAAGTCGCTCAGTCGGGTCCGACTCTTTGCCACCCCATGGACTGTACAGTCCGTGGGATTCTCCAGGCCAGAATCTTGGAGTGGGTAGCCTTTCCCTTCTCCAGAGGGTCTTTCCAACCCAGGGATCGAACCCAGGTCTCCCACATTGCAGGAGGATTCTTTACCAGCTGAGCCGCAAGGCAAGCCTTGATGTTAGATCAACCTCTTTGGGTCTCTCCCCTTAATGGTGATATGCAATAACAATGTCTCACATACATGAGAGTTGTAAAAATTTAAAATTATACATTTAAAGTGTTTCACACATAATAATACCTACCATTTAATGAAGTCTGCTACGACATCCTGAGACTCATAAAGAAGAATTGCTAAGATATCTTGGGTAACATTTTCCAAAATGTGTTGGGAAAACGTGAGTCCTCAGAGATGGGTCTTATAAAGAGATTCTATTATCAAATAAGTCTGGAGAATTCATACTATAGGCACCAGTTAGAAACTGGTAAAACACTCATTTTTTGAAAAAAACTTTGAGGATCTCTGCAGCTAAGCTATCTGCTTAGCTTTGTTTAACACTGAGCTTTCTAAGCTTAAGAATCTGATGATGTAAGAATGTGTTTTTTTTAGTATAAGAGACTTTCCAAACTGCCTCAGGGTTATCTTGGACTCATGGAAAGATGGCCTGTTTATCCCTGATTCATGAAAATGTGACCTATAAAACTTCCTTGGGACTTTCCAGAAGAGCTGTTGTTCTGAGAAACTGCCCGCCACAGGGGCGCCACCTGGCCAACAGTTGTAACCTGTTATCAACAGACCAATCCTCGAAAAGGTCAACACCTGTAACCAATCAAACTGTTTCCCCTTGCCCGCGCCCGTTTGTGGTTTTTGTGCTTAAAAGCTACCATGTAACAGCACTAGGAGTTCGCTCCTTGCTTAAGGAGACGGAACCCTGGCGCGCCGGTATAATAAAATCCTCTTGCTGTTTGCATTGAAACCTGGTCTTGGTGGTCCTTGGGGCGATGGATACACGACGAGGAACGGTTCGGTTCAACAGTAACATTCATTTTGGGCATCCCTTGTATAATGAGGCATCAACAGGAATCCTAGTCTTGGGTAAATCTGATTCTTGCAGCAAAAAAAAGAAAGCAAATTTGTTGACATTTGTTCAGTGGAGGATGTATTTCCCACTTATGTTAATTTTCGCATCGTTGCCTTACTTTCTCACTGATTTCTTTTTAACCTCTAATTTTAATTCATGGAAAGNTGAAACCTGGTCTTGGTGGTCCTTGGGGCGATGGATACACGACGAGGAACGGTTCGGTTCAACAGTAACATTCATTTTGGGCATCCCTTGTATAATGAGGCATCAACAGGAATCCTAGTCTTGGGTAAATCTGATTCTTGCAGCAAAAAAAAGAAAGCAAATTTGTTGACATTTGTTCAGTGGAGGATGTATTTCCCACTTATGTTAATTTTCGCATCGTTGCCTTACTTTCTCACTGATTTCTTTTTAACCTCTAATTTTAATTCATGGAAAGAAATTTGGAGGAAGTATCACCTATTAAAGTGTACCAATAACATATATAGACTACCACTCAGCCATGAAAAGAATGAAATAATGCCATTTGTAGCAATGTGGATGGACCTAGAGCCGGTCGTAGGAAGTACAGTGAATCAGACAGATAGCATACGGTAGCTCTTATATGTGGGATCTAAAGTATGGTGTAGATGAACTTATCCACAAAACAGAAACAGACCCACAGACAGAGGGTGGGCGTGTGGACGCCGTGGGGTCAAGGGCTTGGGGGAGACGCAGGCTGGGAGCTCGGGATCCGCAGAGGGAAGCTATTATATATAGAATGGGTAAACGGTAAGGTCCTACTGCATAGCACGGTGAGCTATATTCAGACCACAATGAAAAAGGTTTGAAAAGGAATATATGTGTGTGTGTCAGTCGCTCGGTCATGTCTGACTCCTTGCGACTCCATGGACTGCTGCCCGCCAGGCTTCTCTGGCCCTGGAATTCTCCAGGCAAGAATACTGGAGTGGGTAGCCATTCCCTTCTACAGGGGAGCTTCCCGACCCCGGGGATCGAACCCGGGTCTCCTGCATTGCAGGCAGATTCTTTGTACCGTCTGAGCCACCAGGGAAGCAATTTTTAAATGTATCAATTCATCTTATGACTGAGCCACATTTTCTTGTGCTACTTTTAAATTTAAAAGTTTGTTGTCTGGCCAGATCCACTTCTTGAAGGAATTATTATACCTACAGCCTAGAAAATGCAGATCCTTTGCCTTTTGAGACAAACACGCTACGCTTGCAGCTTCCATGAGTATCGACCCTGGATCATCTACGTCCACTGAGGCTTCTTTCTGGGCACATCATCTCAAATTCCATCAGCTTCTGTCCTCTCTGCCCTCTCCTCCTGGGCCATCACTTCATCATTGCAGCACTAACACAATCCTCTCTTTCATTTGTTTTGTCTTCAAAATGTATCTCTTCCCCATCTATTTGCACAGCAGAGGAAACAATAAACAAAATGAAAGGCAACCCGCAGGTCGGGAGAAAATATTTGCAAATGATGTGACTGATAAGGGATTAGTCTCCAAAATTTACAAACAACTTATGATGCTTAACCACATCAAAACAAACAATCCACTCAGAAACCAGGCAGAAAACCTAAATAGACATTTCTCCAAAGAAGACATGCAGATGGCCAATAGGCACATAGAACATCTTTTCAGATGTTCAACATTGCTAATTATTAGAGAAACGCAAATCAAAGCTACAATGAGATATCACCTCATCCCTTGCTAGAATGTTTATCATAAAAAAAAAAATCAGTGGAGAAGGAAGTGGCAAACCACTCCATTACTCTTGCCTGGAAAGTCCCGTGGACAAAAGAGGCTGGTGGACTACAGTCCAAGGGGTTCCAGAAAGAGTCAGACACAACTCAGTGACTAAAAAACGGCTCTTGTTACATAGCTAGGTTGTTGCAAGTTTTTCCCTAATTTTAGCAAAGGTTATGAAGTGTGTAGCATTGCTTCTCTCTGACTTGTGACAAACCTAATTCTAAAATGTTCACATGATTGACCTACCATTATGCAATTCATGGGGGAGAAAATCTGGACCACATTTTGTGATGTGTTATTAATATTTTGTGATGGTTTTTTTTTTTCTAGAACAAAAACCAACAATGGCTGCTGGAGAGGGTGTGGAGAGAAGGGAGGCCTCTGAACTGCTGGTGGGAATGTAATTTGGAGCAGCCACTATGGAGAATAGTATGGAGGTTCCTTAGAAAATTAAAAATAGAGCTGTCATATGACCCTGCAATCCCACTCCTAGGCATATATCTGGAGAAAAACATGATCCAAGAGAATACATTACCCTAATGCTCATTGCAGCGTTATTTACGACAGCTAAGACATGGAAGCGACCTAAATGTCCCCTGACAGAGAAACGGATAAAGAGGATGCGGTACCCGTATACACACTGGAATGTTATTTGGCCATCAAAAGGGGTAAATGAATGCCATTTGCAGCAGCAAGGATGGGCCTAGAGAGTGCCCTGCTGAGAGAATTAAGCCAGACAGAGAAGGAGCAGGATTGTGTGGCGTCCTTCACACGTGGGACCGTAAAAGGAACGACACAAATTAACTTACAAAAAGGAAAGAGCCTCACACACTCAGAGAGCAAGCTAACGGTTGCCAGGGGGATGGGATGGTTCGGGAGTTTGGGGTGGACCTGCACACACGGCTGTATTTAAAATGGATAATCTGCAAGGACCTACTGTATAGCACATGCAACTCAGCTTGAGGTTTGTGGCAGCCTGGATGGAGCGGGGCTTGGGGCGGATGAATACGTGTATATCGCTCAGTCGTGTCCGACTCTTTGCGACCCCATGGACACCAGGCTCCTCCGTCCATGGGATTCTCCAGGCAAGAGTACTGGAGTGGGGTGCCATTTCCTTCTCCAATATGTACGGCTAAGTTCACCTAAAACTACCAGAACATTGTTAATCATTTATATTCCAATACAAAGCAAAAAGTTCAAAAGGAAAAAAAAGAAAAAGAAATGTATTTCTTCCCCATCTAGGCTCCCCATTCGCGTGAGCACCTGTCTATAAACAGCATTTCCATGAGCGTCTGAATGGAACATGAAAGGAACAGGCCACACCCCCTCCAAGCTGGACCTTACTCTGCCCCCCCCAGGATCCACTTGACTCCCCTGCTTCCTAGGGCTCCGACAGAGAGATCTTCACTCGATCTATCCTAACTTCAAAAGTCAGATCCAGGCATTTTTAATAACCCGGAAGTAAGTTGTTGCTGACTCGAGAATCCAGTGTTGCTGGTGATACTCACACAGAGCCACACGGCAACTGTCCCATCGACGGCAAAGTACGGACGACTCGTCCTACGAGACGCTGACCTATCTGTTAGCAGACTGCTCACGCGGTCTTATCCATGCACTGTCTATGGCCTTTGGAAGAAGTATCCTACCGGTAATAACCCAGAATTTGACAGCTTGCTCCCATTTGAGCCTTTTCGAGCCTCTCATACCGAGCCATCATGCAATGAGCCCAGAGATCCACAGCTCCCCTCCCACAGGCCTTGGAGAAAGTGCCAGTTGTGAGGTTCAGCCAGAGCATCCATCTCATAATCTCAGCTCCTAGAACACTGAGCCATCAAAACAGCCTGCTGGGTTGGCAGGCTCTGAGCCGGTGTGTCCAAGCCCAGGGCCGCGGCCAGGAGAGGGCTGAGGTGCTTTGGCACAAGGGGTGAGAGTGCTTTCTCAGCACCTGCCCGCAGTACGCTTGCTTCCAGGTGCTATGACAAACACCTTGGCTTCTTTACGACACTCTAAAATTATTCCTCAGCCCAACATGAGACTATAAACAAACAGGAATATGGATGGAGTCCCTGAACAGTGAAACAGAAGACCCCTCTTAAAGGGACACAACACACCCTCGCATCCTCAATCTTTGGTTGTGCTTTCTGCGCTGCTTACTTCATGGATAGGAAAGCTTGCTATCGCAAAATTCACGTGTAAGCTTTCCACCATGTTCCAGCCTCCCAGAACAGAAGGCTCTGGATAAAAAGCCCAACAGAGATGTGGATGAGCCGAAAGTTTGTCCTACGGTGTGAAGTCAGAAAGAGAAAAGCAAACGTCATCTATTAACCCATATATGTGCAATCTAGAAAAATGGTACAGATGAACCTATTTGCAGGCAGGGATGGACATGCAGACGTATAGAACAGTCAGATGGACACAGCGGAGAAGGGAAGGTGGATCAAACCAGGACATCAGGATCGACACACACACGACCATGTGTAAAGTAGACAATGGGAAGCTTCTGTACAGCACAGGGCACTCAGCTCAGTGCTCTGTGATGACGCAGAGGGTGGGGAGGGATGGGGGGTGGGAAAGAAGCCCAAGAGGGAGGGGATATATGTTTACATGCAGCTGATTCACTTCACTGTACAACAGAAATTAATGCAACGTTGTAAAGCAGTTACAGACCAACAGCAAGACCAAACAAAGAAAACAGTCCAATGATCGGGGGTAACTCATATAGCACGTGTCTAAAACAAGCCCTATTGTAAATATTGTACCTGTAATGACCATCTTCATCCTCCCAATAATCCAATGAAGTAGATACTGCTATTATTTCCATTTTAGAGACGAGTGGTGAAGGTAAAGAACTCTGACTGTGGGTAATGAAGCTTTGTGGTTGCTGGTGAGCCGTTGTAGAATCGATCGTCCTGCTGGAGTGAGGAGGTTGCTGGTGACCACAGAAAAGGACTTCAGGTTGACAGAGGAAACTGGCAGCGCCACTGCCTCCATCATTGCGGCAGGAAAGGCATTCTGCTCACAGGTGGCCTCAGTTTCCCTGTCTGTAAGATGCACATATGCTCATCTTTCCCGAGAGTATTTGAAGACATATTTTAAACCATCGTGGAAACCCATGACAATCACTGTGAATAACATGGCTGCTACTGTTAATACGTGACGTGAAGCTATGGAAATGGAATACCTGCTTTGAGCATCATTACCTGGCTTTCTGGGCAGCTCTGTGCCTCCTGCAGCTAGAAGTGGGAGAGGGCTCAGGGTACATCTCCAGGACCAGAGAACAGACTCCAGAGCAAACTCTTTATGAAGGGAGGCAATCAGAGTCATTTCGAGATATTTTTCCAGGCAGGGTAAATTATTAGGTTTGTTGCTACTCTTCAGTTGCACAGTCATATCCAACCCTTTGTGACCCCATGGACTGCAGCAAGTCAGGCTTCCCTTGTCCTTCACTATCTCCCTGAGGTCCTCAAACTCACATCCATTGAGTCGGTGATGCCATCCAACGACCTCATCCTCTGTCGTCCCCTTCTCCTCCCACCTTCAATCTTTCCCAGCATCAGGGTTTTTTCCAACGAGTCAGTTCTTCACATTAAGTGGCCAGAGTATTGGAGCTTCAGCTTCAGCATCAGTCCTTCCAATGAATATTAATATTTCCTTCAGGATATACTGGTTTGACCTCCTTGCAGCTCCAGGGACTCTCAAGGATCTTCTCAAACACCATAGTTCCAAAGCATCAGTTCTTTGATGCTCAGCTATCTTTTATGGTCCAACCTTCATATCCATACATGACTACTGGAAAAATTATAGCTTTGACTAGACAGATCTTTGTTGGCAAAGTGATGTCTCTGCTTTTTAATATGCTATCTAGATTTGTCATAGCTTTTCTTTCAAGGAGCAAGCACCTTTCATTTTCATGACTGTACTCACCATCTGCAGTGATTTTTGAGCTCAAGAAAATAAAGTCTGTCACAGTTTCTGTTGCTTCCCATCTATTTGCCATGAAGTGATGAGATTGGATGCTATGCTTAGTTTTTTTTATGTTGAGTTTTAAGCCAGCTTTTTCACTCTCTTCTTTGACCTTCATCAAGAAACTCTTTAGTTCCTTTTTGCTTTCTGCCATCAGGGTGTTATCATCTGCATATCTGAGGCTTTTAACGTTTCTCCCATCAATCTTGATTCCAGCTTGTGCTTCATCCTGTCTGGCATTTCACATGATGTACTCTGAGAAACAGAGAAGGCGATGGAACCCCACTCCAGTACTCTTGCCTGGAGAATCCCACAGACGGAGGAGCCTGATGGGCTGCAGTCCATGGGGTCACGAAGAGTCGGACACAACTGAGCGACTTCACTTTCAATTTTCACTTTCCACTTTCACGCATTGGAGAAGGAAATGGCAACCCACTCCAGTATTCTTGCCTGGAGAATCCCAGGGATGGGAGGGCCTGGTAGACCGCCGTCCAATGGGGTTGCACAGAGTCGTACATGACTGAAGTGACTCAGCAGCAGCAGCAACTCTGAATAGAAGTTAAATAAGCAGAGTGACAATACACAGCCTTTCCCAATTTTGAACCAGTCCATTGTTCCATGTCCAGTTCTAACTGTTGCTTCTTGACCTGCACACAGAATTCTCAGAGGCAGGTAAGGTGATCTGGTATTCCTGGCTTCTTAAGAATTTTCCAGTTTGTGATCCACACCATATATCAACCACTGTTGACTGAGAGGAACGACAATTTTATATCATCAATCTAATATAAAGCTCTGATTTAATGGATTCTTAAGAAAATTTTTGCCTGATTAGAAGGTAAGTTGATCACAAGTCTGAACTATCGAACTCAAGCCAACTAACCTACATCAAGCCTATAGCAGCCTTGCATACATGATATAGGTGCAAACATGCAAATTGTACTCATTCCTGTGGAAATGCAAATCAGTCTTGAGTGGTACGCCTTCCAGTGAAACACCTGGAAACCTAGGGATTTTGTCTGCATGCCCAGGGCTCCAGGAAGATTGGTGTAACGATGTTCATCCTCTCTAGCAGGCAGTTTTAAACACAAATCTGTCATACCTCTTGCAAAAAAAAAAATGAAACAACAAGAACAAATCTTCCTACAATTTTTTTTTTTGGAAAGACAGTGAGGCAAGGTAATGGAACTCTGTG
>SJYA01009466.1:0-23002 GCA_006410615.1 Neotragus moschatus
CCCAGGAAGAACGCGGACCCTCGCGGATGACCCATGGAGAGGAGCGTGGTTGCAGGGCTGGCGGGGCGCCGGGCCAGAGCACGCGCCAGGCGGCCCAGCCAGAACCCCAGGCCTCGCCGCTCAGTCAAGGCAAACAGCGAAGCACTGGGAACCGGCCCTCTGGCGCCTCGGCAGAGCCCCCTCTCGGGCTGGGCGCGGCGCTGGGAGAGAGAGAGGGGCCTGCTGCCCCCGTGTCACTCTCGTGGAACTTGGAGGAGACAGTCAGCCATCAGCGACCCAGGCAGCTCCCTGTGCTGCCGCACTAGGCCGCCAGCAACCCTCCATGCAGGTGTTAACAGCCCATGACCCGAGACCCTAGAACAAGTCAGAGACGAAACCAGGGCTAAAAGTCGGGTCGGTTCGACTCCAGAATCTGCTTTCCAAGCCCCTACACTCTACTGATTTGCTCTCTGAAACAGCTTCATACACACGTGCATGCACGTGGAGGAGAATTTTATAACCTAGGCAAGGGGCAGGCCAGCCTTGCTATGACTCAAACCCCAGAGGCTATAAAAGAAAAAAAACACACACACTGATAAATCTGATTAGAGGAAAATGAACATTTTCTGCCTGGGAAAAATAAACCCTAAACAAAGACAAAAGCTAAACCAGAGAACTACTGGGAACATAAATCACAGACAAAGGCTAAATTCATTAACATATAAGGAAAGCCTACAAACCAATAAGAAAACACCCAACAAGACCAAATGGACAGGCAGCTGATATAGAAGAAATTCAAGACAGTTCAAAGCACGTTAAAGATACCAGACTTTGCTCATCACGAGAGAAAGGCAGAGCGGACGGTGTGTCAGGTTGGTGGGCACTGAGAAGTCTTATTTCACAAGCGTCAGTGAGTATAAGACAAGAGGCGCACTCGCAAATTGCTAATGAGACACTAGTGCGTGTGTCCGTTAGCAAGGCGATCTGGCACCATCCGTCAAAATCATAACTTGTCTTTACCCTCTGGCCCCAAATTCCAGTTCCAGGATTTTACCCAGTGGATAAACTCACACACGTGCAAAACGATGCCCATAGGAAACCCATCTTCACAGCAACGCTTGTGCCAGCCAAAGTCCGAGAACCACCTGCGTGTCCCCCGCAAGGAGACTGCTCAGATAAACTACCGCGTCGCCCCAGAACGGCCTATGATTTAGCCACGAGAGAGGAGAGGAGGCTCTTAGTGTGTTGATTCGGAAGAAGCCCCGAGGGACGCTGCTAAGCGAGCAGAGCCCAGTAAGGACGGCAAAGCTGTCAAAGCACAGCCACACAGTGCGTATGTCCGTGTCTGCGTGTGCCTCGTGGAGAGACACACGAGGGGCGGACAGCACCAGGTGTCTACGGAGAAGGGAGGCGGCGGCTGGAACGCAAGGGTCGGCGGGAGCCTCCCTTGCCATTGTATACTTCAGATCTTTTAAATTTAATAATATGTACTTATGCCTACTCAGAAAACAAGCGTGTGTGCATATATATATATATATATATATATATATAATGTCTCTCGCATCACATGCAGCTGCTTCACCCTCTGAGCCACTGGGGAATCCCAAATGTATATAATACATGTTACATATACAGACCGTTTGCACTTCAGCAAGCCTGGGACCTGACCCACCCTCTTACCTCAACCCCCCACCAGCTCTTTCTTCTGAACTCCTTCTCNATATATATATATATATATATATATAATGTCTCTCGCATCACATGCAGCTGCTTCACCCTCTGAGCCACTGGGGAATCCCAAATGTATATAATACATGTTACATATACAGACCGTTTGCACTTCAGCAAGCCTGGGACCTGACCCACCCTCTTACCTCAACCCCCCACCAGCTCTTTCTTCTGAACTCCTTCTCAGTGAGTTGAATCTTGGGCTTCCGACAGCCCCAGTCAGAAGTCTGGGAGTCATCCTGGCCGCATCTTCTCCACCCTCCCCCTGAGCCACCAGGAAGTACATGCCGTGAAAAGAAGGTGAAAGTCATGCAGTAGTTTCTGGCTCTTTGTGGCCCCATGGACTACAGTTAGGGTTAGGGTTAGGGAGTCCATGGGATTCTCCAGGCCAGAGCACTGTAGCAGGGAGCCTAATTCCTTTCCCGGGGACCAGTCCCGACCCAGGGACTGAACTCAGGGTCCCACATTGCAGGTGGATTCTTTACCTTCCAAGCCACAGCGAAGCCCAAGAATACTGGAATGGGTAGCCCAGCCTCCCCAGCAGATCTTCCCGACCCAGGAGTCAAACCGGGGCCTCCTGCACTGACTGTAGGTGGATTCTTTACCAACTGAGCTCTCAGGGAAGCCCACAGACACTGGCCACTCAGTGGTGAAGAATCCACCTGCCGTGCAGCAGACCCCGGGTTCCACCCCTGGGTCAGGAAGGCCCCCTGGAGAAGGAAATGCAGCCCACTCCAGTATTCTCGACCGGAAAATCCCATGGACAGACGAGCCCGGAGAGCTGGAGTCCATGGGGCCACAGAGTCAGACATGACTGGGCAACTGAACAGCAACAAAATACAGTGTACACACTTCTCCGGGACATCTTCCCAACCCAGGGCTGGAAGTCAGGTCTCCTGCATTGCAGGCAGAGTCTTCACCGTCTGAGCCACCAGGGAAGCCCGTTCACACACACACGCATACGTGTAGACATACGCTGAGCCGCCAGGGAAGCCCGTTCACACACACACGTACACGTGTAGACATGCGCTGCGCACAGTTCAGAACCAGACGCCAGCAGCAGCAAAAGCCAGCTCCCGGGCCAGCCTCGCAGCCGGCGGGCTAGTGAGCAAGGCCCTTTCATCAGTGCTCTTAGTTTGCTCATCCATAAAATAGGAATGATAATCCTTCCTCTTGTGGTTTTGAGGAGTAAATAAATGACTCTACATGAAGCCCTTAGACCAGTGCCTGGCACGCAGCAAATGTACACAAGTGTCTTTTAAAATAAGCGTCATTCAAGCTGAGCTCAGAAAGATCTGCGAGGGTCAGACCAGAAAGAGGGAAGCAGGCGGAAGCAGAATGAGCCACTCAGGAGGCACAGCAAAGGGCAGGGGACAGGCGAGCTCAGGGCCGAGTGGAGGGCATTCTGTGGGGGAGAGGAGACAGAGACAGGGCTCAAGGAGCAAGCGTGGGCCAGACTGGACGGTTTTCTGTAGGGGCCAGGCGGCAAACGGAGCGGTTCAGGCAGGGGAATTCCGTGATCAGACAGGCTTTCCTAGAAAGAGTTCTCTGGCAGTGGGCTGGATTGGAGAGGCACACACTGGGGCGGCAGAGGGGCCGCTTAGAGACTGTTGCAGCAGCTCAAGAAGGAAGGAGGAGGCTGTGTTCAAAACACAGGCAGCAGGAAGCAGGAGAAGCAGCGTCTGGGAGACACAGAGGAGGCGGGGTCCCCGAGCTGATGGCCCTGGTGGGGGGCAGGGTGGAGAAGATGCAACCAGAATGATTCCCAGAGGCCTGCCTGGGTTTCTAGAAGCCCCAAGATGCAGCCCGTTGAGAAAAGGAATCCAGAAGAAAGAGCTGGTGGGGGTGGAGCTAAGAGAATGGCGGAGTCCCAGGTCTGTCGAGGCTCAAACGGTCTCCTAGGTGATCCAAGGTCAGCTATAGGCATCTGAACTCAGATGATGGCTTCGGGCTTAGCCTGAGCAACACAGACAGATCTGCAGTGCTCAAGGGTTCTGGACTGTGGCGAAGGCAGCTGCTACCAAGTGGCAACGGTCTCTCTGGTCCAAGTGAAAGAGTTTTGAGAAGACACGTTACCTGCGATGCAGGTAAGAGCCAGGCTCCTCCCACCACCCCTGTCTTCTCCTGTCCTTCCCTCTCTCCTTTCTTACACTCCCTCCTCTCTCTTTTTCTCTCTATCCACCTCCTCCTTCCTTTCCAAAACTAGGAAAGTTTTCATAAGAGGTTTCTTTAAATGTCTTACGTGAAGCAACCTACTTCTGACAGTCCCTGCTAACGAGTGATGAAGGCTTTATTTTTCCAAACATCCATGCCCCCGCTTTTGCTCTGTCTCTACGGAGCAGAAGTCACTAGGAAGCTGTGACCCGCTTGATGGGAAGCATCCAGAAGGCCTCATTTTCCCATGGTCTGCGTCAGCAGCTGCACCATCTAGGTGTTTCTTAGAAAGGGAGGGCCTCCTGCTGAGGGCACCGGAGAAGCCAACCTCACTTAAAGACCATCTGCCGAAGGATTTTACTAAGAGGCCTGAGAACTGACTTCTGAAGGAGCGTACACTTTTCTACTAAAAATAAAGTTATGTTTAAGCAAGATTTCTGGAACAACCAGGATCCTGGCACCAGGATTCAAGAGCTGCCAACTCTGCTATCCCCCCTGACTCACTCACATGATGCGAAGCTTCTCTCAGCTTTGGTCTCCTCCCCTACAAAACTGGGACCAACTTCTAGACCATCCCCAAATCTCCTTCTGGCTCTAAAACGGTGCGAGTCTAGGAGGAGGGTAGAAATTGGTCTCATGACACTGTGGACTATTTCAGCAATTCAAAAGTGCCACTCAAATACTGAAGGCAATTTTGCTTTTAGAAATTAGCTGATTTCCTGACTGGACAGTAGAATTATTCCAGTTGCAACGGCACGCACACTTATCCCAAAGGGAAACCCCAGCTTCTAAAATACAGCGAGTGCCGCTCACTTTCCAAAAGCCCTGCTCGCCAAAGAAGCCGCCCCTTCTCCTGAAGAAGCCGCAGCAGGGACGCAAGGAGAGGGGAAATGCCAGGCAAGGCATGGGTGGCTCTCAGTCTCTACCTAGGTAAGTCACAGGCTCGCCTTTTTAAAACGTGAGATAGAAAGTTCAGTCTACCAAGAAATGGACAGCGTATTTTCCCGCTTGTAGAGGTTTATGTGACCGGAGAGAAGCAAGAAACACGGACAAGGAGGCCTAACCTGATAACAGGCTGCCCGCCTCCTCTCTCCCTCTGAGGTCACGGCGTCGACCTGATAACAGGCTGCCTGCCTCCTCTCTCCCTCTGGGGTCACGGCGTCGTCCAGATGAATTCAGTTGTTACAGCAAGACAAGACTCAGCACAAACAGCCACGGGAGGCTGCATGTAGAGCTCAACACGAAGAAGAATATCCAGGAGAAAAGTGACCATTTTTTAATCTAAAAAGACTTCTTTTTCCCGCAACGTGTCGGTCAAAATGTGGTTTTCCTAGAATCTGTGTACTGTCAGTAAAAAGGAACATGTCGGCGTTTAATTGACTTAAAATACTGTATCTTCAAAGATATCAGCTAATGCACCCTCATAAACCAAAGCCTGGATTAGATTAGTTTGAAATGCATCATCCTCAAAAATAATTTCAGTTGAAACCTGATTTCAGCAGCGTGCTCCGGTAATCATCTGGGGAGAATATTAGGTATCTCCCAACATGTATAGCGTGTGCACTGTTAATCACACAGCAGGATGGAAATGAGCGGTCTAAGTTACTAGAAACCAGATATAATTTATTGGTATCTGGCCACAGAGAGGCGTCCATCTTTGCATATACATGCTGTTTACACTGTTCACCATGCCCAACACCACCCAAAACAAGAGAAAGGACAGGACGGATTGACCCGTAAACTCAGACGGTTCCTTCACCTACTATTTTCACAAATGTGAGAAAGGCCGCCGACTATTTGGACCACGGGTATTGCTATCAACTGCTGACTCCTATGGAGGGCAGGACAGGATCCAAGTGCCAAACACACTCACTGTGCGGTTGCAGGCATCCTGCCTCTAGGATGTCTTTCTACGGACGCTCAAAGTAACTTAATACAAGCTACCCACCGCATCATTATCTGCCCCAGGACAAATCGGAAACAGTCTAAATATCTATCAGTACGGGACTAGTGGATAAGCCATAGTAACAAAGAAAGAGGGAGCTCGTTCTTAACCTACTCATATACACTGAATTCCAAAGTGGATTTACATGCAAAGCCCATGTGCAGAACAGCATCTATGCTTGCCACCCTCTGTATAAAAAGGGGGAAAATAATATACACACACGTGCAAGCGTGTGCTTAAATGTACACCCGTCTCTACCTATACTGAGGTATTGAATATATGTGTATACACAAGAATTAGTGCACACATGCCTACATGACCCTGATAACAGAGACTGCTGGGAAAGGCGACCGGGCGCTCGGGCAGAGGAATGGCGGGCGGTGGGGGGTCCCCTCCCTCGCAGACCTTCTCGACCTTTTGGAGTTTTTGCTCGTTTTTCTTACTGAAGGGCCGTTGATGGACAATGTTGTGTCAGTTCCTAGTGCACTGCAGAGCGGTTCAGTTATACACGTATATTCTTCCCACGCTCTTTCTGTAGTCCCATGTGCCGCACTGCAGGGCCCTGCTGTTGTTTACCCATTCTGTGCCTAAGAGTTCGCATCTGCTAGTCCCTTTGAAATTCTGAATCATGTGAACATGTTACCTGTTCAAAAATAATTGGACAAGCATAACTAATAATAAATCGTTCACAGGTAAGCAGTAAAGACACACTCTGTTACTACTATTACTACTTTGTAATATGAAGGACCATATTTTTTAAACACTAAAACATTTGGCCAAGATTGGGGTTTTTTCCTACTTTTTATTTTTTAACTTTTTATTATATATTGGAGTATAGTTCATTAACAGTGCTGTGTTAGTTTCCGGTATACAGCAAAGTGATTCAAGTATACATACGTATGTCCCTATTCTTTTTCAAATTATTTTCCCTTTTAGGTTGTTAAATAATATTGAGCAGAGTTCCCTGAGCTATACCATAGGTCCTTGTTGGTTATCCTTTTTAAATATAGCAGTGGTTTTAAAAAATAAGGTCACGAAGAAGAAAAATGTGGCGATCTTCCTCTTTCTGTTTCTTGGAGCTCTCGTAAAATAACAAGCGACATATAACAGTTTGGAGGAAAACCAATTAAAGGGACATAAATCATCAGTGACCCCCTTCCCCGGATGAATGACAGACAGACACATGTTCTAATTAACACCGAGTAACGTCGCGTAAAGAGCAGTTTGCAGTGGAGACGAGCAGATGGCAAGCAAGCACGTGGGGTACTGGGGCGCAAGACAGAAAACGCGGCCGGAGTCTGCAAACGTCAAGCAAGTGAAAGAAACAGTACCTGAATGAGAGCTGCTCCACAATGCAGAAGAGCCCCACCCAACTCTCTCTGGCTTTTAGGGGCACTTGCGGGGGGCAGGGGGCTGCTCTCTGTGCCCAGCCCCCACGGGGCAGACACTGTTCCGGAGCCCAGCCCACTTTCCACACAGGCAAACACACCACACGCCAGCCACGCAGCCACCCTCTCACAACAGAAAGATTTCCTATCCCCAGGCGACGGATGGCTCCGTTTATTTCAAACCAACGTGGCATGTCAGTTCAACAAAAGGTCTGGGACATCATCTTAGAGTGTGAGGTAAGAAGAGCTGACCCAGAGGTTTATGCTTTAACAGCCCTCTCTTTTCCTTCCTTGGAAACAGAGATTTGTGACAGGAGGCAGAGGAGGAGACCAAGGTCGCAGGGCTGATGAAGCACTCTTAGGAAGCCCAGGGCAGGTACCAGGCGCACCTGCTTCTGACCGCTCTCTGCTCAAAGGCAGACCAAGTAAGGACGGCGGCTCAGCTTCCTCCTGTTTACAAGTTCATCCCATGCTTAGACTCTTCTCTGTGGAAACACAAGAAGCCTCAGCAGCAGTGGTTTCAGCAGCGGAGCCCTCAGCAGAGAGCCAGGGCCTGGCTCCCCAAGTGGGAGGTCTCAGCCAGCTCACAGAGGCTGTTTCCCTCTGTGCCCACCGACCCAGGCCGGGGAGACGGCACGGTTCAGACAGGAGGCCCTCCCAGAGTCGTGGTGCAAGCCTGGGAAAGAAAAAACCTGTTCAAGATCCAAAACCAGGATCTGACAATTCAGAACCACAGAGGCAGTGGCTAAGACCCTGGCCTCTGCAGAAGGCACGCTGAATTCATGCACACGGAGCGTCAGCAGCCACTTCATCCTCTTCTGTCTGAGGCTGTTCCACCTACATCCCGGCTTTCGGTGCATGTTCTGGAGTGAACAACAGCTGGATAAAAAACAGAAAACTCTGAGTAAACACCAGATACAGTTCCTGCTCCCCAGGCAAAAAAAGCAGGAGACGTTTTTGTTTGTTTGAATTTGAGACTTCAAATAACTGCTCAAAGGAAAAACAAAAAACACAGCTAGTGGGGCAACCAGCTATATGAACATTTACGGCCAGGAATTGTAAGTATAAGTGATTTGTGCAATCTGAATTTTTGGATTTAAACTGACACTTTAATTCCTGTGTTTGAGAGGAAGAGATATTTATTACATACATATGTGCACACATATGCAGATTTATGTATAAATTTTATACAAAGCCATTTCCACTAAGATATTATTTAAAGTATTGGGATTCAAACCCAACTCCTTTCTCCATCTGAGACAACAGACTCCTCTGGTTTGAGGATATTTTTAAATATAAAAACTAATTATCCTATCTCACTGCCTATAAACTCAATTTCTATTTCTGAGCCTGCTTCTGTTGCATGTCTCTTGGCAGTCCCTTGCATTATGGCTTGTTTACAATCCAGTCTCAAATCACAGCAAAGACAGGGATCAAAGAAAAACAAGCTTTCCAACCTTTTAGGAGGGTTTGGGAACGCGGCAATATTCCCATAATGCTATATGTTTTTTAAAAATCAAGTCCACTTTCTATGAAAGGATAATTCTTTTTAAGCATCACATTTTACAGACAAAATGTAGAGTGTATAAATTGGACGCATAAAGAGTGAGGCTAATGCCAGTGTCAGAGGCCTTGTCTTGGCTGGATTTTCCTGCAAAACCAATCAGTCGAGGCACATGGAGATGTGTCCAGGCAGACGTCTGCAAACCGGAGCCGTTCGCCTTGTGTCAGCCCACTAAGGACTTCCAAGGCCACTCTGGACCGGGTCACGGAGTAGGGGTGTGCAACGCACAACAGACACTCTCTCTTCTCAACCTGACAAACTCCTTGAAAGGAGAGGCCTCCACAGACTTGCCAAGGGAGGCAAACTAACCCGCAGAATTTACGCTGCCCAGCTGGGGTGGTGAAGGTCAAAGGCAAACCGAAACAAGCTGACAGTGATAAAGAAAGAAAACAGCCAGTGCCCACAGAAAAGAAAATCCGTGAAGTTCCTTTTACTCTCTCCTCGTTTCAGTGGGCTTGCCTGGTGGCTCAGGTGGTAAACAATGCCCCTCCGTGCAGGGGTTCGATCCTGGGTCGGGAAGACCCCATGTATGGCAACCCACTCCAGCGTTCTTGCCTGGAGAATCCCACGGGCAGAGGAGCCTGGCGGGCTACAGTCCATGGGGCCGCAGAGTCAGACACGACTCAGTGACTAACACGCTTTCTTTTCAGTCCTGTGAGCCTCTCTTCACAAAGTTCCTCATTCGAGTATCTGCCCTTGGAATGCTCCCCCAGCCACCGATCCAGAGGCTCAGCCGCTGGCATGCCCTTTAGCTTTCTTATCTCAGAGACGAGGGTGCAGAGCAAGGCGACTAGGCTCCGTGCAGCTGGATCAGATCGCGGCGGTGGTCGCAGGCGCGGGCTCCCCGCCCACTCTGACACCCCGCGGCCCCCCTCCGGTCTCATCGCCTCAGAGGCTCGTCTCCACTGGTTTCTGGGCCCTGCAGCAACGGCAGTGGACGGAGACAAGACCTTCTCCAGACCTTCCTGGTGAAGACGCTGTCTGTTTCCTGTTTTTACAGACATCTCATAGCAAATGAGTAGTAAGGAGAGGATACAGAGGATGAACCAAGAGGATCAAGAGGGCGTGCCTCTGAAAGGAAGAGACACAGCTGGGAGAAGGGAAAGGCCGCTGCTGGAGGCGCTGGACTGCTTCTCCAAGAAGGGACACAGGAAGACCCTGGCACACTGCGCTCCCTCGGTCCCCATCTGTGAGGCTCTGATTCTTCCTATTTTCCATCCCAGGAAAGGCCAGGAGAGACCGAGAGAGAATTTTTCCATCTTCTGGTTAAGCCGGATTTGGATCATTTCTCCATACACTGAATCCCGAGACTTCCCGGGAAACGTTAATGAGGTCCATCTGCCGTGCCACTTGGCCCTAATTCTCCCTATTTAATCAACGGGCTGTATGCTTATATACGGGACTTCCCTGGTGGCTCGGTGGTAAAGAATCTGTCTGCCAACGCAGGAAACGTGGGTCCAATCCCTGGGTCGGGAAGATCCCCTGGAGAAGGAAATAGCAACCCACTCCAGTATTTTTGCCCGGAGAATCCCATGGACAGAGGGGCCTGGTGGGCTGCAGTCCACGGGGGTCACAAAGCTGGACGTGACTGAGCGACAAAGCAACAGCAACAAATGGCATTTTAGGTAACACTTTCCCACACGGGAGAGCCACAAAGGCTGATATTTGGATTCTTCCCACCTTTATTTTAGAAGCAATAAAGTTTTCTCCAACCACCCAGCAGAGGCGCTGGGTGTGGAGCCAGCAACAATTCCGCCATGCACCCCTCCTTCCCCCAGAGAAGAAACCCCTAGGCGCTTGGGTGAATCCGGGTATTTGTCGACCTAACTGGTTGCTGTTGTTGTTCAGTTCCTAAGTTGTGTCCAGCTTAGTCCAGCTCTTCGCAGTATGACAGGCTTCCCTGTCCTTCAGTGTCTGCCGGAGTTTGCTCAAACTCAAATCCATTGAGTCAGTGATGCCATCCAACCGCCTCATCCAAGTCCACCTCCACCCAAAGCTACGAAGAGCACAGTCCTGCTGTCACTGCGTTCTAGGCCCCAAAACACTCCCTCACCAGTACACTCACCAACAGGACGGGTTTGGCCACACACCGTCTGTGTGTGGTCCTCAAGGGGGGCTGACTCCTTGGTGTGTTACTACAATGGTATGCCCATTTGCTCCAATCTCCTTCTATATCAAAACTCAATAAATAATTTTTGATAGCCAAAGTGTGGGTGATCTGAAGACCATTAAGAAGTGAAAGTGAAAGTGAAGTCGCTCAGTCGTGTCTGACTCTTTGTGACCCCATGGACTGCAGCCCAGCAGGCTCCTCCGTCCATGGGATTCTCCAGGCAAGAATACTGAAATGGGTTGCCATTGCCTTCTCCAGGGGATCTTGTGACCCCATGGACTGCAGCCCAGCAGGCTCCTCCGTCCATGGGATTCTCCAGGCAAGAATACTGAAATGGGTTGCCATTGCCTTCTCCAGGGGATCTTCCCAACCCAGGGATTGAACCCAGGTCTCCCACACTGCAGGCAGATGCTTTAACCTCTGAGCCACCAGGGAAGCCCTGTTAAGAACTGAGGTCATATTCAGTAATGTTAGATTTCAGGAAAACACATGCAAAGTCTGTGATAAGCCCACAGTGTCCTTTGAGCCCCCAGCCCCCAACCAAGCATGGCACGCCCCACTGGACATGACTGGTGCTGCCCTTCAAGCCGATACCCGTGGGGCCACGAGGTGGAAGAGAACTTAGAACAAGCCCTTCCCCTCTGGTACTAAACACCACAGAGCCCTGACTTTTCTAGAACATGTTTTGAGAGTGCCTCGGTTTCATGACTAAATGAGTTACGCTGTTGAGAAACAAAAGGTGAGCTTCAAGTGGCTTCATGTGCAAACAGCCCCTCTCGGAGAAGCACACCAAGGACAGTGCGTGCAGTGTTCTTTGTTATCGTTAGCAGTTTCCAGTTGAGGACTTATCCAATTATCTACCTATTGTCTGGCAGGCCTGGCACGGGGATTCCAGTGACAGGAAACACTTCTGCTTTCGCAGACCCCAAGCAAACCCCGGAGCAGAAGGCAGCACCGCCAAGAGGGTGCGTGTGCGCCCGAGGGGGTCAGGAGGGGGGCCTGTGGGGCCAAACAACCCACGTGTGACGTTCAGCTGCAAAGCTGCTTCCCACTAGTTTGCGTGGATTTGACCTTCACTGTGGAAGCGGTTGAAAATGGATTGGGGGCGTGGATGGGAAGGTACCGATTGAGGGGACTCCCAACACCTGTACTTATTATAAAGTGTTTGGAGTTCAGAGGACCCCACAGAGATGCCACTGTTCAGCGGACAGCAAAATTCTGCTGAGATGTTTCAGGGAGGCCCTGGGACGGGCGATTTGGATGCTCTAGGACAGACAGACGGACTCTGGTCCGGAAGGACTGAGGTCAGCTCGCACCTCTGCAGCTCTCCTGGGGGGTGAGGGAGGGATGAGTTCTTCCTGAGAGACTCTGAACCTCACTCTCCATTCGATCCTGTGCAGGAGATTAAAGCACAGATCACGGGGCTTCCCTGGTGGCTCAGTGTCAAAGAATCCACCTGCTGATTCAGGAGACGTGGGTTTGATGCCGGGTCCGGGGAGATCCCACACGCCCAGAGGAACTGAGCCCGTGTGTCACCACCACTGCGCCTGCGCTCCGGAGCCGGGACCCGCAACCACCGCAGCCCGCACGCCTCCTGGAGCCCATTCTCCGCAAAGGGAGGAGCCCGCACCCCGCACCTGGAGAGCAGCCCCACTCACAGCAACTGGAGAAAAGCCCGCGCCCCAGTGAAGACCCTGCGCAGCCAGAAATCAGTCAGTCAATAAGCCTGTTATTAAACACACACACAGATCACTTCTCTACTCAAAGCGGTCTTCTCGCTGCACATCACACACAAAACAAAACCCAGGAAGCCTGCCAGCGTCTGCCAGGCCCACCGGCCATGTCCCCCAGGAGCAGAGTCACCCTTGGGGCACCGGGGAAGTCCCTGGCGGCTGATCCAGGGCTCCTGTGACAACTGAGGTCATCAGCTTCGCTCTGAGGGTGGACCTGAAATGCCCAGGACAGTCCATGCAGCCCAGAAACACCGCACGGGCCCTGCAGTTTCCCGTGCCCGCTGCGCGTTCCCAGTGCCCTGTGACACGTCAACACGACTGCTTTCCCTGCGATGCTCGTGAATGTCCGGCCACGAGGAATGACACGGGCGAGGACGGGCTTTGCTTTCTTTGGAACCTCAATCCAGTCCCTCAGGATTACACAGGGGAAGGACAAATAGATGGAAGGGCCTAGATCTGATAGACAGAGTGCCTGATGAGCTATGGACGGAGGTTCGTGACATTGCACAGGAGACAGGGATCAAGAGCATCCCCACGGAAAAGAAAGGCAAAAAGGCAAAATGGCTGTCTGGGGAGGCCTTACAAACAGCTGTGAAAAGAAGAGAAGCAAAAAGCAANTGTGGTCATGTATGGATGTGAGAGTTAGACTGTGAAGAAGGCTGAGCACTGAAGAATTGATGCATTTGATCTGTGGTGTTGGAGAAGACTCTTGAGAGTTCCTTGGACTGCAAGGAGATCCAAACAGTCCGTTCTGAAGGAGATCAGCCCTGGGGTTTCTTTGGAAGGAATGATACTAAAGCTGAACCTCCAGTACTTTGGCCACCCCACGCAAAGAGTTGACTCACTGGAAAAGATTCTGATGCTGGGAGGGATTGGGGGCAGGAGGAGAAGGGGATGACAGAGGATGAGATGGCTGGATAGCATGACTGACTTNGTTCTGAAGGAGATCAGCCCTGGGGTTTCTTTGGAAGGAATGATACTAAAGCTGAACCTCCAGTACTTTGGCCACCCCACGCAAAGAGTTGACTCACTGGAAAAGATTCTGATGCTGGGAGGGATTGGGGGCAGGAGGAGAAGGGGATGACAGAGGATGAGATGGCTGGATAGCATGACTGACTTGATGGATGTGAGTCTGAGTGAACTCTGATAGTTGGTGATGGACAGGGAGGCCTAGTGTGCTGCAATTCATGGGGTCACAAAGAGTCAGACATGACTGAGCAACTGAACTGAACTGAACTTGCTTAGCAGCAAAACCATGTAACAGAAGCTCAAGACATTCCCCTGAGCAATGAAGCGATGGTAGTGGCATGAGGCCTACATCTTGCCCAGAGAGTTCAGTGAGTTAATGAAACCCCAAACACATTATTTATTTCTTTTTCTTGGGAATAGTCTTGATCACTGCCTCCTGTATAATGTCACGAACCTCTGTCCATAGTTCTCCAGGCACTCTATCAGATCTTTGGTCAATACTTTGGCTACCTGATGCAAAGAACTGATTCATTGGGAAAGACCTTGATGCCTAGAAAGATTGAAGGCAGGAGGAGAAGGGGATGACAGAGAATGAGATGGTCAGATNTTTTTTTTTTTTTAATACTTTAAGGCTTCATTTTTTTTGAGCATTTTAATTATTGACCATTTTGTGGATTTATACCAGTGGTTTGGCATGTGATATGGATCCAATTTTCACCCTCTTCTAAATGACTATCCACTTGTCTAACATTATTAAGTAATAAGTTCTTATTTATCACCAATGACTTATGGTCAAAGGATTTTTAGATAGTAAACTGGTGCACAACCTTCATTATACTTTTAAAAGTATATTTAAAACAGCAATAGAATACTTTTTATATTAAGAATTTGGTAATAAGTGCTATTGCTGATTGTGAAGGACAATAGATATTTTCATTCTTAGCTGGTGGAGGGTAGAGTGGTGCAGCCGAGTTGGCAAACAATTTGGCATTTATATCAAACAAGTCATATATAATATATATAATTTTATATATATATATAATTTCTTTTTGTCTTTTTCCCTTTGGCCTTGCCACATGGCTTGTAGGATGTTAGTTCCTCCACCAGGAATCAAACTTGCGAGTACTCTGGCAGTGAAAGCAATAAGTCTTAACTACTGACCATTTGCTTCTCCAGGAGATCTTCCCAACCCAGGGACAGAAGTAGGTCTCCTGCATTGCAGACAGATTCTTTACCATCTGAGCCACCAGGGGAGCACAGGGTCTGTAAAGTTACATATATATGCAAAAACAATATGTTTTACCATTCACAAGAGATTCATTAATTCTACTAAGATATAGTCATTCAACGCAGTGCCACTAGCTGTTGGAACATAAATGAAGTGAATCCATATATATGTGTTTTGGCATAAAATTATTTCCAAGAAATATTAAATGATAAATATTCAGAATAATGTGTATTTAGAAAGCTAAATTTCATGTGGGCAGAAATACATATGTTTGTAAGTATATATGCTCTTAAATATATAAAGCATATGACATTTTAAACATAAATATAATTAACTATATAGGTTATTATTATTAGACTTGTTTCTGTGAGTAAGAAGACTATGAAAGGCAACAAAAAAATTGGGTCTGATGCTTACCTCTGAGAATAGGATTGCAAAATTAGGCCCTTCATAGAAAAGGAGTAAACTTTTTAAAAAATAAACTTTTAATTCTAAAATAGTTTTAGCTTAACTAAAAATATTATAAAAGCAGTGCAGAGAAATCCCATATATTTCACAGTTTCTATTATTAACACCTTAAATATATGGTTCAGTTCAGTTCAGTTCAGTTCAGTCGCTCAGTCATGTCCAACTCTTTGCCACCCCATGAATCGCAGCACGCCAGGCCTCCCTGTCCATCACCAACTCCCGGAGTTCACTCAGACTCATGCCCATCGAGTCAGTGATGCCATCCAGCCATCTCATCCTCTGTCGTCCCCTTCTCCTCCTGCCCCCAATCGCTCCCAGCATCAGAGTCTTTTCCAGTGAGTCAATTCTTCGCATGAGGTGGCCAAAGTACTGGAGTTTCAGCTTTAGCATCATTCTTTCCAAAGAAATCCCAGGGCCTATCTCCTTCAGAATGGACTGTGGATCTCCTTGCCGTACATTTTTCAAAATTAAAGAACCCTTATTTATACATTTTTATTAACTGATGAGCTTCCCTGGTGGCTCAGCAGTAACGAATCCCCCTGCCAATGCAGGAGACACAGATTTGATCCCTGGCTTGAGAAGATTCTCTGGAGAAGGTAGTAGGAATTCACTCTAGCATTCTTGCCTGAAAAATCCCATGGATAGACAAGCCTGGCAGAATCCATGGGATTGCAAAAGAGTCAGGCTTAGTGACTAACCAACAACATTAACTGAAGTCATGCTTTATTCAAAATTTTTTTTTCCCAAATGCTCTTTTCTGTTCCGAGATCCCATGCAAAATAACACAATACAGTTACGTTTCATGACTCTTTAGGCTCTTCTTGACTTGCATTTTGGCAGACTTTCCTGACCTTAACTGTTATGAGGAATGCTGATCTGGCATATTGTAGAATGTCTCTCTCTTTGGGCTTGTCTGGTGGTTTTCCTATGACTAAGATTTGGGGTTTGGGAAAGGAACACCACAGACATATATTCCCACTGCCATCACATCACATGCTATCAGAATATATACTTTCAGCATGACTATTGTTGTTGATAATAACCTTGATCACTGGACAGAGGTAGTGTTTGCCATGCTTTTTTTTTTTTTTACTGTAAATTTATATACTCCTCTTCATACTGAGGTCTTTAGAAATAAGTCATAATGTTCAGCCTACATTCAAGGAATGAAGAGTTATGCTCCGCTTCCTTGGGACTGAAAATGCTTAGATTGAATGCTTATGCACAGGTGATTTGTCTAATCTCTCCCAGAAATGTACTTACTCAATCATAGCTGCCCTTAACCATAGATATTTACTTCATACTTGAAAAGTGAAGTTGCTCAGTCATGTCCTACTCTTTGTGATTCCATGAACATACCTACTAGGCTCCTCCATCCATGGGATTTTCCAGGCAATAATACTGGAGTGGGTTGGCATTTCCTTCTCCAGGGGATCTTCCCGACCCAGGGATCAAACCCAGGTCTCCCACATTGCAGACAGATGCTTTACCATCAGGACTTCCCTGGTGACTCAGAGGTTAAAGAAATCCATGGACGGAGGAGCTTGGTGGGCTACAGTAGTCCGCGGGGTTGCAAAGAGTCGGACACGATTGAGCAACTTCACTTTCATGAGACATACTTGGGTTGTAATATAACACTATTAACTGTTCAAATGTATCAGCTTTCAACATTGAGAATTCTTTTAGTTGGAACTATGCCTACTCCAGTGTTCTTGCCTGGAGAATCCCAGGGAAGGGGGAGCCTAGTGGGCTGCCATCTATGGGGTCGCACAGAGTCAGACACGACTGAAGAGACTTAGCAGCAGCAGCAGCAGCAGCAGCAGCAGCAGCAGCAGCAGCAGCAACATTCCACCTTAACATACCCCAGAATTGGTTTGTTTGTTTATTTGTTGAGTTCTTCCTTACTTTCTGGCTCTACAAGTTGTAGCCTAATCTTGTGTATTTTCTACCTCAGTTGCAGAATCAGTAATTTTTTTCTGAGGAATCTTGACTTCTTTTATTGGAAGAAAGTGTTAAAAATGAACATCTAAGTAAGTCTTCCTTACCATTAGGTGCCTGGTTTTGTTTCTAAGGCATCTTAATAATAAATAAAAAGAAATATATTTATACTGATCTACATACATACATGTACCTATAAATATTTCTATATGTAAGCATTTAAATCTGCATCAAGCTATATAAAGATAAACTTGAATTTTTTTGGATGTTTCTAACTATAATTCAACATTGAACCAGAGATCAAATTGGCAACATCCGCTGGATCATAGAAAAAGCAAGGGAGCTCCAGAAAAACATCTATTTCTGCATTATTGACTATGCCAAAGCCTTTGAATGTGTGGATCACAATAAACTGTGGAAAATTCTGAAAGAGATGGGAATACCAGACCACCTGACCTGCCTCTTGAGAAATCTATATGCAGGTCAGGAAGCAACAGTTAGAACTGGACATGGAACAACAGACTGGTTCCAAATAGGANGAAATGCTAACAAAGAAAACATGAGGACCCATGGTAATAGCAGGAAAAAGACAGCATTTGGTATACACACATGCACACAGACACATATACCCAACATGAGAAAGCATCATTACTGTAACATATTCAGTTCACATGAAACAGATAAAAATTCCAAATTTGTATGAATTTAATAAAACATCCTCAGCATATATAACATGAAAACCGATAGCATGACAAGGAGAAATTTTCAAATCATTTCCATAGAGAGATATGTAAATGGTTATCTCAGATGTTGATTGGCCAATCATAAAATTTTTAAAAAACATTTGAACAACAAAAATAAGCATTCTGTCAATGAATAAATTGAATCAAATCAAACTTATGTATTGTTTTTCCTTTCTGCTCTTTGTTTTGACTCACTCGATTCTATGGATGTCACGTAGGAGGTTTTTATTTAATAATACAATCTATATTGCAGCAAAAGAAAGAATTCAAGCAAATATCAAGAATCTGTGAAGCATCCCCGATGAGCTAGTTCCACATGAACCCAATTTCTCTGCTCTGGGAATATGTTGAGTCTCTGGCTAAAAATCACAAGATTTATAGGAGGAATCTTGGCTTTGGGAGAACTCCTTACAAAGTTTTCAGTGAAACTCCTTACAAAGTTTTAAGAAGCCAAGCCAGCCTTATTGAACTAGTTGGGGAAAACAACTAAAAAGCCTCTGGATAAAAGTGAAAGAGGAGAGTGAAAAAGTTAAAGCTCAACATTCAGAAAACGAAGATCATGGCATCTGGTCCCATCACTTCATGGGAAATAGATGGGGAAACAGTGGAAACAGTGTCAGACTTTATTTTTTTCAGCTCCAAAATCACTGCAGATGGTGACTGCAGCCATGAAATTAAAAGATGCTTACTCCTTGGAAGAAAAGTTATGACCAACCTAGATAGCATATTCAAAAGCAGAGACNGGCTCAACATTCAGAAAACAAAGATCATGGCATCTGGTCCCATCACTTCATGGGAAATAGATGGGGAAACAGTGGAAACAGTGTCAGACTTTATATTTTTGGGCTCCAAAATCACTGCAGATGGTGACTGCAGCCATGAAATTAAAAGATGCTTACTCCTTGGAAGAAAAGTTATGACCAACCTAGATAGCATATTCAAAAGCAGAGACATTACTTTGCCAACTAAGGTCTGTCTAGTCAAGGCTATGGTTTTTCCAGTGGTCATGTATGGATGTGAGAGTTGGACTGTGAAGAAGGCTGAGTACCGAAGAATCGATGCTTTTGAACTGTGGTGTTGGAGAAGACTCTTGAGAGTCCCTTGGACTTCGAGAGATCCAACCAGTCCATTCTGAAGGAGATTGGCCCTGGGATTTCTTTGGAAGGAATGATGCTGAAGCTGAAGCTCCAGTACTTTGGCCACTTCATGTGAAGAGTTGACTCATTGGGAAAGACTCTGATGCTGGGAGGGATTGGGGGCAGGAGGAGAATGGGACGACCGAGGATGAGATGGCTGGATGGCATCACTGACTCGATGGACGTGAGTCTGAGTGAACTCCTGGAGTTGGTGATGGACAGGGAGGCCTGGCGTGCTGCGGTTCATGGGGTCACAGAGAGTCGGACATGACTAAGCGCCTGAGCTGGACTGGCTACTGAAAGGCAGTATAGAAGAGGTAGGGGATGCTTGGAAATCCACAGGGATGCGACAAGAAACACAGCTGCAAATGGGCAAGAGACCTGGGCAGGCGGGGCCCGACGAGGGCAGGCTGGGTAGGCAAGTGGTAGTGAGTAATTAAGACTCAGAGAAACAAGGAAAGTAAAAACAAGCAAAAAACAATGCTGTGATATGATTACGGGCAAAGCTGATTTTCTAAAAATAAAGAGACTGACAATTCTAAGGTTGGAGAGTAAGTAAAACATCAGGAATTCTCATACATACCAAGCAGGAATGTAAACTGATATAAACATTATGGACAACTGTGTGGTGTTACGTCTACAACAATCCCACCACTTGGTCAGTACCCAACAGAAACGTGGTCTACGCAGACAATGGGATATGATTCAGCCTGAAAGAGGAAGGAAGCTCTGGGACTCCCTGGCGGTCCAGCAGATGAAGACTTGGCCTCCCAGTGCAGGGAGGGCAGGCTCGACCCCGGTCGGGGAGTTGAGATCCTTTATGCCCTGCAGCCAAAAACACCAAAACATAAAGCAGAAGCAATACTGTCACAAATTCGATCAAAAGTTTAAAAACATGGTCCATTCAAAAAAAATTCTTTAAAAAAAGAAGAAAGTTCTGACACATGCTACAACGTGGGTGAGCCTTGAAGCCTCGCTAAGTGACACAAGCTGTCACAAAGATGAGTCCACTTACAAGCGGTACCTCGAGCAGTCAATCCGTAAGAGACGAGGTGGAGCGGGGCCTGCAGGGGTTGGGGGAGAGAGGAGAATAGGAACTTGAGGGGCATGGAGGTTCTGCTTGGGCAAATAAAAAAAAGAAATGGTGTCGACTGTCATTGCAAGACACATCCCCAAACCAGAGAGTTNTACCTCGAGCAGTCAATCCGTAAGAGACGAGGTGGAGCGGGGCCTGCAGGGGTTGGGGGAGAGAGGAGAATAGGAACTTGAGGGGCATGGAGGTTCTGCTTGGGCAAATAAAAAAAAGAAATGGTGTCGACTGTCATTGCAAGACACATCCCCAAACCAGAGAGTTAATTTTAACATGTTCCAGAGAGAGAGGAGCCAGCAAGTCCACATGGGCTCGAGGTTATTCGGCTGTCCTTAGTTTCTTTTTTAAATTCCATCTAGTACTCAATATAAATACCTAAAGGAATTTCTTATGGTAAAATCAGTCCACAGCAGTAACTAACGTTATCGGGTTTACTAAGTGTTCTATCTGTACTTCGACTGTAGCCTTCACTGGCTAAGGTGAACTCGGTGCTGGTCAGGTCAATTACAGGTGGTAGTTCAGTGAAGGGCACTGGTGTTGCCTGACTCATCACTCATTTCAGTTAGGGCTGGCACCCCAAGGTCTTGATACGTGTGATTAAAAAGTTAAGCTTCAGGTCACCCTTTGACGATGTCTAACTGCAATTCTGATTATCTTTAAACGGCAATTCCAGTCCCCGAGATGCAGCTAGCAGCTATTTCTCTCATGTGCCAAAGGGTAGGAATTTACCCTGGCGGTTTATCTGAATTGCTTCCAATCTTCAAAACCCCAGATTTATACACATTGGCCTACGGTGGCCTTGAAAGTAATCTGCCCAAACACCAAGTTTAACCCAATGCTTTAAGCTAAAAAGAAAGCAGACTTCCTTTTCTTTTTTTTTCCTTCTGAATGGAGGTCCAATTTGTAAAACATGTCACAGGAATGGAAATCTTATTTTCAAGATTAGCTTTCACACACAGCTAAGTAATACTTAAGACATCAGATTTCGCAGAATCAGATTACAGATCTTACCTTACTCCAAACACCAAAGAGCTGGTGTTGGGACCCTTCCCTGACGCGCTGATGACTTCTGTGACGGGCACTGAGTCTATGTGATCACCAAGAGCAGAATCATGAGTGTCAAAACACAGGCCCTGCCTCACAGGACAATGTTTAACAAATGGCAGTTAAAAAAGACAATAACATTAGCAAGAGTTCGTGTGCCTGGTCCGTGCAAGCTAAACGCCTTATTCCACTTCAGCTGAGCAGATTTCAGGACAGTCAGTGATTCCATTCTATTCTGTAAATTATCAAGCTGTACCAGTTCAGAGATTCTTCGGAAACTCAATTTCCAGGCATTTGGCTTTTGTTCCTGGGATTTCCACTGCTTTAGAGGATCCAGCTTTAATGGGCTCTTTCTGAGAAACCCTCCATCGGTTCTGAGAAGTACTTTTATTGAATGCTCCATTTAACTTCATTTTGCAATTAATGAAACTTTCAAGACATATTTCCCCTCCCCTGTTTTCTATTTGAGGGATTTTTTTTTCCTTGCCTTCTGGGTAATTAGGACCAGAGCACTACTCCCACTAGGATCAGGCCTTAAATATGGTGCCCAAATGCCAAGTGCCAAAGCAGACGTCATTTGCAGAGTTCTGGAAAGCCCATCTCTCAGGTTTAAAAACATTCCAGGTCATGGGTTGGTTGGTAGGTACCAAACGGATCACTTTCTGATTTCAGCGACATTCAACCAACAGTAAAGCTTTTTGAGTTTTCAGTCTTTCTTGACAAGAATACTTAACCTTCTCCAGTCTAGGAGCTGGACTCTTCCCTGCCTCTGCAACTGGACCAGTTTGGTAATAAAACAAATCACCAATTTGGTTGTTTATTTTCTTAGCCTGAAAACGTTCGCGTGTTTAACTGAGGCCAGCGTACCGCATCTGCTCTTCTTTCAAAGTTTTAAACAAACAATCACTGGACATAATCAACTAGGAGCAAGCCTCTGCTCATGTGTCCTCCAGTCTGGAAATAGAGCAGAAAAGAGCGCGATTTATAGGGCTCCGTCGCCTCTCCAAATTACTGCCCACTGTCTGGTGAAAAAACCATTTCAATCATTTTCTCAGTCACCCAATGCACGACTCCAGAATTTTCAGTTCAATGACAGTCCTAGGAAGTCACGGGGCCACTTTGGCCCGGTTCAGAGGAAGCCAAGACGCACTCAAACGTGGGAATAAACCCTCCCACCGGACGCGTTATACTTCCTAGTTTTAGGTAGATCAAGAGCGCTTTTAAATAAACTTGGCGTTTGTTTCCTATTCCAGTGGAGAACCTGACTTCAGCCTTTGCAGTGACAGAAAAGAAGCCTTACTTTCCTGGGCAACCAGAACCTAGTTCTTGTCACAGGAACTGCATGGGTCAACAAAACGGCAACGATGCCCGTTTGGCTCAGCCTTGCCTGGGGGAGCATCTTGGAAGCTTTGAAGTGAGCCGATTCCTGGGTCCTGTCCTCCACGCCCTTGCCTCCCCAGCATTCTGACTCGCTTGGTCTGAGAGCCAGCCTGGGCGCTGGGATCCCTTAATCGGGGCACGGCTGCTTTATACTGTTGAGTCTCTGCTGCCAGCAAGGTGAACCAGCTGTTTGCACACACGCCCTCTCTGGGCGCCCTCTCCCCGCCGCCCAGCCTCCCATCTAGGCCACTGTGGCGCCCTCTCCCCAGCCTCCCATCTAGGCCACCGGGGCGCCCCCTCCCCGTCGCCCAGCCTACCATATAGGCCACCGTGGTGCCCCCTCCCCGCTGCCCAGCCTCCCATCTAGGCCACTGCGGCGCCCTCTCCCCAGCCTCTCCATCTAGG
>SJYA01009466.1:25148-43953 GCA_006410615.1 Neotragus moschatus
TTTTCCAGTGGTCATGTATGGATGTGAGAGTTGGACTGTGAAGAAGGCTGAGTACCGAAGAATCGATGCTTTTGAACTGTGGTGTTGGAGAAGACTCTTGAGAGTCCCTTGGACTTCGAGAGATCCAACCAGTCCATTCTGAAGGAGATTGGCCCTGGGATTTCTTTGGAAGGAATGATGCTGAAGCTGAAGCTCCAGTACTTTGGCCACTTCATGTGAAGAGTTGACTCATTGGGAAAGACTCTGATGCTGGGAGGGATTGGGGGCAGGAGGAGAATGGGACGACCGAGGATGAGATGGCTGGATGGCATCACTGACTCGATGGACGTGAGTCTGAGTGAACTCCTGGAGTTGGTGATGGACAGGGAGGCCTGGCGTGCTGCGGTTCATGGGGTCACAGAGAGTCGGACATGACTAAGCGCCTGAGCTGGACTGGCTACTGAAAGGCAGTATAGAAGAGGTAGGGGATGCTTGGAAATCCACAGGGATGCGACAAGAAACACAGCTGCAAATGGGCAAGAGACCTGGGCAGGCGGGGCCCGACGAGGGCAGGCTGGGTAGGCAAGTGGTAGTGAGTAATTAAGACTCAGAGAAACAAGGAAAGTAAAAACAAGCAAAAAACAATGCTGTGATATGATTACGGGCAAAGCTGATTTTCTAAAAATAAAGAGACTGACAATTCTAAGGTTGGAGAGTAAGTAAAACATCAGGAATTCTCATACATACCAAGCAGGAATGTAAACTGATATAAACATTATGGACAACTGTGTGGTGTTACGTCTACAACAATCCCACCACTTGGTCAGTACCCAACAGAAACGTGGTCTACGCAGACAATGGGATATGATTCAGCCTGAAAGAGGAAGGAAGCTCTGGGACTCCCTGGCGGTCCAGCAGATGAAGACTTGGCCTCCCAGTGCAGGGAGGGCAGGCTCGACCCCGGTCGGGGAGTTGAGATCCTTTATGCCCTGCAGCCAAAAACACCAAAACATAAAGCAGAAGCAATACTGTCACAAATTCGATCAAAAGTTTAAAAACATGGTCCATTCAAAAAAAATTCTTTAAAAAAAGAAGAAAGTTCTGACACATGCTACAACGTGGGTGAGCCTTGAAGCCTCGCTAAGTGACACAAGCTGTCACAAAGATGAGTCCACTTACAAGCGGTACCTCGAGCAGTCAATCCGTAAGAGACGAGGTGGAGCGGGGCCTGCAGGGGTTGGGGGAGAGAGGAGAATAGGAACTTGAGGGGCATGGAGGTTCTGCTTGGGCAAATAAAAAAAAGAAATGGTGTCGACTGTCATTGCAAGACACATCCCCAAACCAGAGAGTTAATTTTAACATGTTCCAGAGAGAGAGGAGCCAGCAAGTCCACATGGGCTCGAGGTTATTCGGCTGTCCTTAGTTTCTTTTTTAAATTCCATCTAGTACTCAATATAAATACCTAAAGGAATTTCTTATGGTAAAATCAGTCCACAGCAGTAACTAACGTTATCGGGTTTACTAAGTGTTCTATCTGTACTTCGACTGTAGCCTTCACTGGCTAAGGTGAACTCGGTGCTGGTCAGGTCAATTACAGGTGGTAGTTCAGTGAAGGGCACTGGTGTTGCCTGACTCATCACTCATTTCAGTTAGGGCTGGCACCCCAAGGTCTTGATACGTGTGATTAAAAAGTTAAGCTTCAGGTCACCCTTTGACGATGTCTAACTGCAATTCTGATTATCTTTAAACGGCAATTCCAGTCCCCGAGATGCAGCTAGCAGCTATTTCTCTCATGTGCCAAAGGGTAGGAATTTACCCTGGCGGTTTATCTGAATTGCTTCCAATCTTCAAAACCCCAGATTTATACACATTGGCCTACGGTGGCCTTGAAAGTAATCTGCCCAAACACCAAGTTTAACCCAATGCTTTAAGCTAAAAAGAAAGCAGACTTCCTTTTCTTTTTTTTTCCTTCTGAATGGAGGTCCAATTTGTAAAACATGTCACAGGAATGGAAATCTTATTTTCAAGATTAGCTTTCACACACAGCTAAGTAATACTTAAGACATCAGATTTCGCAGAATCAGATTACAGATCTTACCTTACTCCAAACACCAAAGAGCTGGTGTTGGGACCCTTCCCTGACGCGCTGATGACTTCTGTGACGGGCACTGAGTCTATGTGATCACCAAGAGCAGAATCATGAGTGTCAAAACACAGGCCCTGCCTCACAGGACAATGTTTAACAAATGGCAGTTAAAAAAGACAATAACATTAGCAAGAGTTCGTGTGCCTGGTCCGTGCAAGCTAAACGCCTTATTCCACTTCAGCTGAGCAGATTTCAGGACAGTCAGTGATTCCATTCTATTCTGTAAATTATCAAGCTGTACCAGTTCAGAGATTCTTCGGAAACTCAATTTCCAGGCATTTGGCTTTTGTTCCTGGGATTTCCACTGCTTTAGAGGATCCAGCTTTAATGGGCTCTTTCTGAGAAACCCTCCATCGGTTCTGAGAAGTACTTTTATTGAATGCTCCATTTAACTTCATTTTGCAATTAATGAAACTTTCAAGACATATTTCCCCTCCCCTGTTTTCTATTTGAGGGATTTTTTTTTCCTTGCCTTCTGGGTAATTAGGACCAGAGCACTACTCCCACTAGGATCAGGCCTTAAATATGGTGCCCAAATGCCAAGTGCCAAAGCAGACGTCATTTGCAGAGTTCTGGAAAGCCCATCTCTCAGGTTTAAAAACATTCCAGGTCATGGGTTGGTTGGTAGGTACCAAACGGATCACTTTCTGATTTCAGCGACATTCAACCAACAGTAAAGCTTTTTGAGTTTTCAGTCTTTCTTGACAAGAATACTTAACCTTCTCCAGCTGGACTCTTCCCTGCCTCTGCAACTGGACCAGTTTGGTAATAAAACAAATCACCAATTTGGTTGTTTATTTTCTTAGCCTGAAAACGTTCGCGTGTTTAACTGAGGCCAGCGTACCGCATCTGCTCTTCTTTCAAAGTTTTAAACAAACAATCACTGGACATAATCAACTAGGAGCAAGCCTCTGCTCATGTGTCCTCCAGTCTGGAAATAGAGCAGAAAAGAGCGCGATTTATAGGGCTCCGTCGCCTCTCCAAATTACTGCCCACTGTCTGGTGAAAAAACCATTTCAATCATTTTCTCAGTCACCCAATGCACGACTCCAGAATTTTCAGTTCAATGACAGTCCTAGGAAGTCACGGGGCCACTTTGGCCCGGTTCAGAGGAAGCCAAGACGCACTCAAACGTGGGAATAAACCCTCCCACCGGACGCGTTATACTTCCTAGTTTTAGGTAGATCAAGAGCGCTTTTAAATAAACTTGGCGTTTGTTTCCTATTCCAGTGGAGAACCTGACTTCAGCCTTTGCAGTGACAGAAAAGAAGCCTTACTTTCCTGGGCAACCAGAACCTAGTTCTTGTCACAGGAACTGCATGGGTCAACAAAACGGCAACGATGCCCGTTTGGCTCAGCCTTGCCTGGGGGAGCATCTTGGAAGCTTTGAAGTGAGCCGATTCCTGGGTCCTGTCCTCCACGCCCTTGCCTCCCCAGCATTCTGACTCGCTTGGTCTGAGAGCCAGCCTGGGCGCTGGGATCCCTTAATCGGGGCACGGCTGCTTTATACTGTTGAGTCTCTGCTGCCAGCAAGGTGAACCAGCTGTTTGCACACACGCCCTCTCTGGGCGCCCTCTCCCCGCCGCCCAGCCTCCCATCTAGGCCACTGTGGCGCCCTCTCCCCAGCCTCCCATCTAGGCCACCGGGGCGCCCCCTCCCCGTCGCCCAGCCTACCATATAGGCCACCGTGGTGCCCTCTCCCCGCTGCCCAGCCTCCCATCTAGGCCACTGTGGCGCCCCCTCCCCGTCGCCCAGCCCAGCCCTCTCCCCGCTGCCCAGCCTCCCATCTAGGCCACTGTGGCACCCCCTCCCCGCCGCCCAGCCTCCCGTCTAGGCCACTGTGGCGCCTTCTCCCCGTCGCCCAGCCCAGCCTACCATATAGGCCACTGTGGCACCCTCTCCCCGCTGCCCAGCCTCCCATCTAGGCCACTGTGGCGCCCCCTCCCCGCCGCCCAGCCCCCCATCGAGGCCCCAGAGCACCTGTGCGGTGCAGTGGGCTCACTGTTGTACGCAGGGCAGTCTGGACACTGAGGTCTTAAACGTTCCCTGGGTGATCTTAATGTGTAGCCAAGGTTGAGAGCCCCTGCGTCTATCCGGGCTGCTATTACACAGTACAATAGACGGGGTGGTTTATAAACAACAGACATCTACTTCTCACCATTTACCACATTTCTCGCCATTCCAGAGGCTGGCAGGCCCTAGATTAGGGAGCCAGCAGGCTCAGCGTCGGGAGAGCCCACGTCCTGGTGCGCAGGACGGTCTTTGTGTGGGAAGGGGCGGGGGGCGGCTCTCTGGAGTCTCTTGGTTGAGGGCACTGATCTCTCAGTCCTGAGGGCGCCTCCCTCATGGCCTCTGCACCAGCCCCAAAGCCCCCAGCCCCAAATGCCGTCACGCTGGGGTTAGGTTTCAACGTACGAATCTGGGGGGAGCATGCTATAGTGATTCCGTCCACTGCGCCAGTAAAGAGCCCGCCTGCCAGCGCAGGAGACGCAAGAGACACGGGTTTGACCCCGGGACGGGAGGATCCCCTGGAGGAGGGCGTGGCAGCCCACTCCAGTGTTCTTGCCCGGAGAATCCAAAGGCAGGGAAGCCGGGTCAGCCAGTCCATGGGGTCGCTGAGAGCCAAACACAACTGAAGTGACTGAGAACCACACACTCGTGGGCCAGCGGCAGGGCCCTCGGGCACGGAGCTCAGGGACACCCTGTGAGATGGGAGAGGCCAGCGCTGAGCCGAGGAGCTGGCGCTGCCGAGAAGGGAAACACCACTCCCCGTCAGTCATGGCATCCTCCCAACTCAGACAGCCAAGGACCCCCACACCGGGACAGGGAGGGTCGCAGAGAGTCCTACAGGGCTCTTGAGCAAAAGGACCCAAATGTACCCATCAGTCCTATTTGGGGCCCCGGAAGTAGGCATTCCTAGGCTCTGGGTTGAACCAAAAGCGTTCAGGCTCTTCACAAGGTCATTCACAGCAAGCTGGTCTCTGCTGGGGTGGCCCTGGATCCCACAGGCCTGGACCAGACTCAGCCTTTGCAACAGTGACAGGGACCATGATCAGCACTGTGGAATTTTAAATCCAAACCAGGCAGCTTCAGATCTGTGATTCAAGAGCAAAAATACTCAGAGCAGAGGACTCCGTGCCTCCCTGGTACTTGAGCATCTTCCTTTAAAGCAGCATGGGGCATCTTGACTAGACTTTTGGATGCAGGGCACACGGGTCGGGGACGGGGGTACTTGGGGTTTGCTCAGAGCTGTCCTCTCCCGGAGTCACGGAGGCACGTGCAGCCCTGGCTCCAGACTCAGGACGCTGGAGGGGCTGACCCCTCAGGCTCCACTGCAGCGAGTGCGGACGCCAGGGGAGAGGAGAGAGGCGCTGCGGGCACCCCAGGGCATGGAGGTTCTCCACCCTGCCTTTCAGGGCCCACCACAGCTGGCCTACCTGCAGCTGCACCACCCCAGGCACAGAGAGGGGTATCTGTGCAGCTGAGGGAGGGCAGGAGGCTAGAGAAAGGATGCTTTTAAATGGAAAAATAAAGACCATGAGGGGACACTTCTCGCCCGCCAGAGAGCCCTGTGTATTCAGCTGTCCCGGCCAGGAAGAAGGGCTGCTGTTCGCTGCTGGGGACCACTGTCCTGGGGACTGGCTGGGGGAGGCAGAGAGGTGACAGCGGGGCTCCGTCCTTGACGCCTTCTCTCGAGGAAGCGAAGCTGGGTGGGCAGAGGCCCCTGTGACTCCCCAGACCCTCACCAGGGATGCCCGGCCCGGGTGGAGCTGCCCTGGGAGAGAGGCAGGTGCAGCCGCCATTCTCCTTGTGTCTTGGTAAACGGAACACAGGCAGATACAAGATGGGAGCGGACGCGGAGGGCTGGATGGGCTGCATGCCCCCGGGACTCGTGTGGGCCGCAGACTGAACGAGTGTCAGGCACGCGCTCTGGCTCTTGCCCTGGAACGGAATCCCGAGCGTGGGTTTCACAGACAGGCTCAGGGAGGCAGCGAAGTGGGGGCGATACCAGCTTCGGGGGAGGGGTGCGCTGCGTCTCAGCATGGGCTTGGACGACTCTGAAGGTTACCCAGTCAACAGCGTTAGCAAGCATGTCTCTGTGATCCCAGGCTTCCATTGGCAACTTCGATCTGACAGCACACATGGGACTGGATGGGGGTGAGGGGTGAGGAAGGGTGGTGGTCAGGTGCCCCACGCCATCAGGGGGCCTCCCCCGACTCTTCGCAACAGCAGGCTGCCTGGCTGTGTCGCGGCAGGAGCCCTGGCTGCTCTGGCTCTGCCTGGACTGAGTCCTCGGCTTGTGCACACGGAAGGTCCACCTGAGGAACACTGACCGTCTGACGGCTGTTTGAAACCAGACCGCCTGATATGTTCACAGCTGCAGGGAACATGCAAGACCGCAGCCTGCCCATCCGGGACCAGCCGCCTGAGCATAAAAATAGGAGCAGGATGGGGGGGAGCGCCTTACTTTCTTTTTCACTATTCTCAAACTATTTAGGAAATAATTTCATCAGCCATGAACTGAGATCCTTCAACAAAGCTCAAGAGGGAGGAGAGAGACACAGATGAATAATTATGATGCAAAGCCCAGGTACGTATGAAAACAGAGCACGCAGAGAAAGCTGGCATCGGTCGGGACTGAAGTGGGGACAGGACTCAAGGAGGCGGAGCGGAGCTGCTGGGGCACAGGCGGGGCCTGCATCCCAGGAGGACCCTGGACTCCAAGGCAGGGGCCATTTAGGGTTTGGGGCGATTCGGGGTGAGGGGCGGGACATAAAAAGAGAGGCTCCAACGGCCCAGAATCGGGGAAGAAGCTCAGCGTTTCCTCAGCACCGAGCCCCACCAGGCAACAGCACCTGCTCGCTGCCCTTGCTACCCTCACAGTGACCCATGAAGCAGACTCCCACGTAGACCGGGTCCCCTGACTCCCTTCTCAACATGAAGACCCACTCAGAAGGCGCCCTCCCAGCCCTGCGGGACTTGAGGGGAGTCTCTCGTGCAGGGGTCCCCGGGCACCCGGATGCGACCTGGACACTCCGGGGCGCTCGTCCCGGCTCCCCCTGCAGACCCAGACCGCCTGCCACTCCACTGCCTGCGGTCACTGCTTCCCCGGGTCCCTCCACTCCTTCTGCCCCCAGCAGCTCCAGGGCACTGCAGCCTAACCAGAGCGACACACTGCCTTTCTGGCCTCCACGAGAGCCACTCAGGGTCCTCGTTAGGAGCCAACCTTTGGAGGAACAGGATTCTTCTATCTGGGTGGGGAGGGAGGTGGGGGTGCTCAGGATGGGGGGGGACACCTGTGTACCCACGGCTGATTCATACTGATGTATGGCAAAAACCATCACGATATTGTAATTATCCTCCAATTAAAACAAATTTTTAAAAAACTGAATTCTTCGGGCTAATTACGTTATACTCTTGCCCAGTCACCAGCAAACGGAAGTTCAGAGGAATTAAGGATTTCTTGAGGTCTATGACAGAGATGCGTTTTAGAAAGATGTGGCATCACTGAAAATAAGGGATGGACTCGGGTCAGGTGCTCAAAGAGACGAAGGCCAACCTGTGCGACAGTGTGGAGACGGGGTGGGAAAAGGCAGTGGTCACCAGGGGCTAAAGATGGGGGTGGTTTGACTATAAGGGGTAGCATGAAGACAAATATTTTTCAGGTTAAAAAAAAATTTTTTTTGACTGCTCCATCGTGGGATCTCAGTTTTCCCACCAGGGATTGAACCCCTTCTTTCCATTAGAAGCACAGAGTCGCAACCACTGGGCCACCCTGGAAGTCCCAAGAAGACTTTAGGGGTGAGGAAACTGTTCTGTGTCTGATTATGGTGGCGGCTACGTCTCCACCCCTCTGCCAAAGCTCACCAAACTTTATACAAAGGTGAAGTCTTCTGTATATCAATATATAATGACAGGGGGACCAACCGAGAGGTTAGAGAATGGTCCAGAAGTAACGCAAAGTTGAATTCAGCAGAAGCAGGGTGAAAAAGGGCGGGATCTGGATGAGAGATTTCCGAGGTGGAATTTAGGACTGGCCCGCCTCTGAAGAAGGGGCCTCCGAGGTGCAGACTGTAGGGCAGGACAGGACCTCCCAAAAGAGGTCTGCCTCCAGGGAGCTCTCCCTTACGGCTGAGAAAACTGCGCTGAAAACAGATTAGGGGCTGGGGCTTTGTCTGGGCGGATGGTGATATCATTAACCAGACAGAACAGCCGCGGGAACAGTGGGTTCAAGGAGGAAGCTGATGAGTCCGCTTGTGGACACTTTGAATTTGGAACATTGATGTCACCAAGATGTCTTTTTTTAGTTTTCAGGAATTTGAAAACAAAACTGTTGGGTTTTGGCATTGAAAGCAGTCTCTCCTCAAACACCATTTCACAGTAGTTATAATAAAAAAAAAAAGGAACTCACGACTCTAAAGCCCTAGAAGAAGACAGCACATCAGAGCAGTCTGATTTGTGAGCCCGTGAACAGCAGTCATTCGAAGGCACAAGTAGAGAACTGTCCTGATCCAATCGAGATCTTAGGCCCATTCTCCATTAACGCATTCGTCATTAACATTGCCATAATTTCTTTCCTTTTTAAATTTTTAATTGGAGGACAACTGCTTTACGACGTCGTGCTGGTATCTGCAATACACCAGCATGAATCAGCCGCAGGTAAACCTAAGTCCCCAGCCTCCTGGAACCTCCCTCGTCCTCCCAGCCCACTCCACCCCCAAGGCCGTCACAGAGCCCCCGTGTCGCAGGCAACCTCCCATCCCTCCCACTACCACTCTCTTTTAGCACATGGTAATGCATGTGCTTCCTTCCACACCATGTCTTTATGAATCCACACGATAGTTTTTTCTTCCTCATCCATAACATACAGTTTGAACTTTGAAAATAAGTTGTTTTCCACGGTATAGATGCCGAGATATAATTCACTGCTGTTTTATTTTTGCTTTCGCTTTATACTGTGTGCTGTTAGCTCAGTCGTGTCCGACTCTTTGCAACCCCACGGACTGTAGCCCACATGGCTCCTCTGTCCATGGGATTCTCCAGGCAAGAATACTAGAGCGGGTTGCCATGCCCTCCTCCAGGGCATCTTCCCAACCAAGGAATTGAACCCAGGTTTCCAGCACTGTGGGCAAATTCTCTACCATCTGAGCCACGAGGGAAGCCCGAGAACACTGGAGTGGGGAGCCTATCCCTTCTCCAGGGGAACCTCCCGACCAAGGGATGGAACCCAGGTTTCCAGGATTGCGGGCAGATTCTCTACCATCTGAGCCACCAGGGAAGCCCAAGAACACTGGAGTGGGGGAGCCTATCCCTTCTCCAGGGGAACCTCCCGACCCAGGGATGGAACCCAGGTTTCCAGCACTGCGGGCAGATTCTCTACCATCTGAGCCACCAGGGAAGCCCTTTTGCTTCAGAACATGTAGAAATAACCAAGGAAGATGAGAGCGGACTTGCTTCTAGCAAACTGGCAGAGCTCCTGCCAAGAGCTCCAGCACTGCAGATGAGGCTGGAATCTGGGGGCCTCTGTCACTATTTCAGAACAACCTGCAAAATGACTTGATTTCACGGTCAGGCAAGACGGTGAGAGGAGCATTTTCAGCATCCTCATAGCCACTGGCATGCAGCGTCAATTCTAAGAGTCAGATCCTCAACGCTGGAAACTAGTATGAAGGCATAACGCTCGTGGAAGCCAAGTTTAATCACGGAGCAATCTGCACTCACATTTACTATGACTGCTTCCCGTTCCTTCGAGACCTGGGAGCATGGGCGCGGGGATGGCTTGTCTCAGGGAGAAGCTGGAATGTAAGCACCTTCCGGGCAGGGAACTTAGCTTTGTTCAGATGTATCTACACACTTAGACACTGTGTGACTGTCGAAAGCACGAATGGAGTGAAGAGAGAAGTAAACGGGTCTTCAGCAGGAGATGGGAAAGCTGCTGTACCTCATTCACTCAGCACATATGACTACAGGTGGGAGACTACTTTTAGACAAAGTTGCAGGTATAGAAACACAGAAGACACCAGCAAGTTTATAAGCTCAGCAAGGGGGGGAAAAAGATGGTAAACATTTGCGTGTCAAAGCCGTATCAGAGAGCACGTCACGGAGCTTTGAATGGAGTCACAACAGGGATTAGGAGGGGATAGAGATGTGGAAGCCAGCCAGGTCACCTTCTTCCAGGAGGTCTGAGCCTTCGGGATGGAGACTTTCAGAAAACAGGTGAAACAGAGCCTTCCGGGATGTAAAAAGAGCAAGAAAATATAACTCCCAGAGGAAAGAAGACGGGATGGGTTCAAAGAGAGGAAAGTCTTGCTCAGAGGCAGCAAGGGCTGCTGAAGGCTGAAAATCCACCTTCAGAAGTGAATCTTCTTAAAGAGTGGGACCTTTTATCTCGGAGGAGAGGAGGAGCCCTTTTTTGAAAAAAAAAAAAAAATCAGCGAAGAATTCTGATCAACTCTGTTACAAAGCATAAGATAAACTAGAGTGAGGTGAAATTGAGGCAGGTTCAAAGAACCACCTGCCAGGACTTAGGGGTGCAAAATGCAGGGAGAACCAGGGAACTCGGGAGTGAGTGAGCAGAAGCAGGAAGATACAGCCTCCACTGCACCCCTGGGCTTCCGTGGAGGCTCAGACGGCAAAGAACCCACCCGCAATGCAAGAGATCCAGGTTCGATCCCAGGGTTGGGAAGATCCGCTGATGAAGGAAACGTCACCTCACTCCAGTCTTCTTGCCTGGACGATTCCATGGACAGAGGAGCCTGACGGGCTACAGTCCACGCAGTTGCAGAGAGTCAGACACGACTGAGCGACTCACAGTACTCCTACGGCTCTGGGAGGCCACGGGACGGAGATTCGCTGAGCCCAGGAAAGGCGCTGGGGGGACCATGAGGAACTGGGTCCAGCACACGGGAAACGGGAGCTGCCACCAGGAAATCAGGCGGAAAGGCTCCTCGGGAAACGGCACAGAAGCAGAGCCGGGGCTCTCGGAAGTGCCCGTTGGAGAAGCAGCTGCTTGTGGCGACGGTCAAGCTGCCGGGACGGAGATCACTCACCAGAGTCAAGAAAGGGGACAGACTGACTGGTCGACAGACAGAACTGTGTCAAGGCGAGCAGCATATAAGGACCTTCCAAACCGCTTGCTCAACACATTCCCCCGAACACAAAGCGCGTTCCTAAAACTCGTTTCTAACTTGAAATGAAACACCTCCCCACCTCATCCATAATAAAGGCGGGCGCTGCAGTCCTTCAACCGAAGCTCAGGCTAAGCCCCACTGCTGACACTTGGCTTGAGAGCGAGCGCGAGGGAAGGCGGGGAACACAGCTCAGGGCTTGGACAGCTCTCCCTTCACAGGCTTCGTTCCCGCTTCAGCCCGCGGGAAAAGGAACGCAGGGTGGCACTTCCATTATTCGGTAGAAGGCAATGGAAACAAACAATCTAACTCATTCGCTCTGCAGCAGCCCAGACACTAACCAAGAGGAGACGCGAGCGCGGCGTGGGAAGCGTGCTTCTTCCCCCTCCCACGGCCGCCCCGCGTCTCTCTTCCCCAGCTCATCAGGAACCCGTTTCAAACGCCCCTGAGACGCTGATAAAGCTCTCGACATCTGCCAACTCCTCCACCACGGAAGATCGAGGCGGCTCAAGACCAAGCCTCTCCACCTTCGCGTGGAACAAAAGCCGACTTCAACGCTGGGCACCCACAGCTGTTTTCCACGAATACAAAGAACCCAGCCAGCCCAGCCGGCTCTTTGAAGGTACGCCATGCTTTTCCTGTGGCCTAGTTGAGCTGCAGACGGAAAAGTGCCAAAAAGGCAAAAAAAAGGATAAGGTTTTCACAAGAGCTGCTTGGTAAGACGAAGCTGGTTTCCTACCAGGGTCAGGTTCTTGGGGGCGTGTTTGCTGGGTTTCCATTCTTCTTTATTTGTTGAAAGAATCACTGAGTTGTTCCCCAAATGTATTATTATTTTGACTGGGCAGATGGAAGTTAGTGGTTACAAAAAGAAAATTCTACATTTTTCAAAAAGTCATCACTTTTCTTATCAAAGACTCACAACACGGTGTTGATGGGAAAGTTACCTGGAAGGGCGGCCACTGTCACATGGGGCGTGAGGCTCTTCAGCAGGTCAGCCTGGGCGTGGAAGCTGATGCCCGTCGAGGGCTGGCAGACTCACAGCCCTGCCCTGGGCACCGTTCACAGACAGTGAGACACATAGGGCCTCGACCCTCTCGGGGGGGCTCCGCTGGGGGCTCAGAGGGTAAAGAGTCTGCCTGCAGTGCAGAAGACCTGGGTTCGATCCCTGGGTCAGGAAGATCCCAGGAGGAGGAAATGGCCCACTGCAGTAATCTAACCCGGAGGATCCACGCACAGAGAAGCCTGGCGGACTACGTCCACGGGCTCGCAGAGTCAGACACAACCTAGCGACTTTCACTTTCACCCTCTTGGAGTTTGCAATTTAAATCAATACCTATCCCCCCACCCCCACCCCGCCCCGTAGGGCTGTACAGAAAGTCAGTTTCAACAGCACAAAGACAAGCAAACAGCCCTAGAGCTCAGTCCATATGGGACCATTTCTGTCCCACCACCAAGGTCCCAGGCTACTCACGACTGTTCTTTTTTCCCCTCAATGAAACAAACGAAACTGCTGCCAGCATTCTTCAGATACGTCCCTTCCTCGTGTGGGAAAGGTGGGAGACACCTTGCTGAGACGGACACAGAGTCTAGCTTCAGATACATCCCTTCCTTGTGTGGGAAAGGTGGGAGATGCCTTGCTGAGACAGACACAGAGTCTAGCTTCAGATACGTGCCTTCCTCGTGTGGGAAAGGTGGGAGACACCTTGCTGAGATGGACAGAGTCTAGCTTCAGACACATCCCTTCCTCGTGTGGGAAAGGTGGGAGACACCTTGCTGAGATGGACACAGAGTCTAGCTTCAGACACATCCCTTCCTCGTGTGGGAAAGGTGGGAGACACCTTGCTGAGATGGACACAGAGTCTAGCTTCAGACACATCCCTTCCTCGTGTGGGAAAGGTGGGAGACACCTTGCTGAGACGGACACAGAGTCTAGCTTNCACGGCCGCCCCGCGTCTCTCTTCCCCAGCTCATCAGGAACCCGTTTCAAACGCCCCTGAGACGCTGATAAAGCTCTCGACATCTGCCAACTCCTCCACCACGGAAGATCGAGGCGGCTCAAGACCGAGCCTCTCCACCTTCGCGTGGAACAAAAGCCGACTTCAACGCTGGGCACCCACAGCTGTTTTCCACGAATACAAAGAACCCAGCCAGCCCAGCCGGCTCTTTGAAGGTACGCCATGCTTTTCCTGTGGCCTAGTTGAGCTGCAGACGGAAAAGTGCCAAAAAGGCAAAAAAAAGGATAAGGTTTTCACAAGAGCTGCTTGGTAAGACGAAGCTGGTTTCCTACCAGGGTCAGGTTCTTGGGGGCGTGTTTGCTGGGTTTCCATTCTTCTTTATTTGTTGAAAGAATCACTGAGTTGTTCCCCAAATGTATTATTATTTTGACTGGGCAGATGGAAGTTAGTGGTTACAAAAAGAAAATTCTACATTTTTCAAAAAGTCATCACTTTTCTTATCAAAGACTCACAACACGGTGTTGATGGGAAAGTTACCTGGAAGGGCGGCCACTGTCACATGGGGTGTGAGGCTCTTCAGCAGGTCAGCCTGGGCGTGGAAGCTGATGCCCGTCGAGGGCTGGCAGACTCACAGCCCTGCCCTGGGCACCGTTCACAGACAGTGAGACACATAGGGCCTCGACCCTCTCGGGGGGGCTCCGCTGGGGGCTCAGAGGGTAAAGAGTCTGCCTGCAGTGCAGAAGACCTGGGTTCGATCCCTGGGTCAGGAAGATCCCAGGAGGAGGAAATGGCCCACTGCAGTAATCTAACCCGGAGGATCCACGCACAGAGAAGCCTGGCGGACTACGTCCACGGGCTCGCAGAGTCAGACACAACCTAGCGACTTTCACTTTCACCCTCTTGGAGTTTGCAATTTAAATCAATACCTATCCCCCCACCCCCACCCCGCCCCGTAGGGCTGTACAGAAAGTCAGTTTCAACAGCACAAAGACAAGCAAACAGCCCTAGAGCTCAGTCCATATGGGACCATTTCTGTCCCACCACCAAGGTCCCAGGCTACTCACGACTGTTCTTTTTTCCCCTCAATGAAACAAACGAAACTGCTGCCAGCATTCTTCAGATACGTCCCTTCCTCGTGTGGGAAAGGTGGGAGACACCTTGCTGAGACGGACACAGAGTCTAGCTTCAGATACATCCCTTCCTCGTGTGGGAAAGGTGGGAGACACCTTGCTGAGACAGACACAGAGTCTAGCTTATGTCTCTTCCTCCTATTCTTAGTCTCCTAAACAAAGCGGTGAATTTGTGTGAGAGAAGAATCCCATGGGAAGGAAGTTAAATTACAGTCCAAGAAGCCTAGAAGCCACTTTAAAGCAGAGCTGAGCTCACAGGAGAGCCAGGCATCAGGAACTTGCGAGCTGACTTTGTCGCGAGGGTGGGAGACGCAGGGTTGGAGGAGACCCCGGGTTGGAGGAGACCCCGAGAGACTGAAGGGAAGAAAGGCGGTCCCAGTGAGTAAGTCTGGAGGGTGATGTTTTAGCAGAAAGACACAGAAACCTACAAAGCAGTGCATCTGGTTTTCAGAAAAATGCTGGAAGACTTGGCACAAAACTGAAGAAACAAATGATGTCCAATCCTTAAAAAGATGGATGAGCCCAGGGTTATTACTATGCATGTCAGTTTGCTGGGACCACCCCAGTTTACCCTGACGTCCAAGAGTAATAATTCCTAATACCTGCTATACGTTCTCACAAGTACCCCAGCTTGGACAACAAATTTTATGGTCTTCCTAGATATGAAAGAATGGTGATCTAATAGGTTAATATGAACACTGAAACAGAATAACACAATTTTAGAAAATTCTAGAGAGCACAGTGTATCTAATAAATAACCCGCCTTCCTCTATTGCACTCACATACAGCATTCTGGGTTGGGAGGTGCGGCCTGATGATAAAGGGGGGGCTCACACACAGAAGGAGAAGGCGTGACGCGTGGCCCCTGGCGAGCACTCAGGACGGGCAGCAGACACAATGGTCTTTGATGGAAGACAGAGCCGTTTCCCCAGGGTCTCAAATGAATGGTTCTTCAGCCACAGGACACGCCACTGAAGGCTGGCTTAAAAGTTCTCGGTGATTCTGTGAGTGAAACAGCTGTGTGCAGGTGGGGAGAGGGACTGTTAGAAAAGGTGCCTGCTGCGGAGTTTCCACCGAGGGAGATGTACCCTCACAGTGCACACGCACGCACATGCACACACATACACACTCACACAAGCAAAGGGGGCGCTGGCTCAGGCGAAAGCCACTCGGGCCTCGGGCACCTCTGTCCTGCCGTGGGTGACAAGTGATGCCAAGGGCGGCTCTCACCCCACCTGGTGGTCTCTGGAGCCTCTCTGTGGCCGGGGGCACGCGCTGAGGAGTGGGCTGGCAGAGGATGACATGGTCAGACAGCATCACCACTCAGTGGAAGTGAATCTGAGCAAACTCCGGGAGACAGGGGACAGCGGAGCAGGCGTGCTGCGGTCCACGGGGCGGGCCGAGCAGCTGAACAGAAACAGCAGCGCTCTGATGGGGACGCTCCAAAACGAAGAGCCTGTGAACACGTGACCCGTGCAGCAGGCAACCCAGGCCGCCCCCATCGCGGCCAGGCCGGGCTCCCAGCGGCTGGCCCCCACCTCTGCCCTGCAGGGCGGTCCGGGAGCCACAGGGATGGAAGGAAGGGAGGTCAAGGGTCAGTCTTAGGAAATCTAAATACTTCTCTGGAGAGCACGGCCCAGAACGAGAGGTTCTCTGAACCACTGAGCACCTTACACCGAAGCACGCTCAAACCCCACCATCAGCAGAGCTCGGCTTCTTTCTGGGGGCTGAGAAGGGAGGGTGGGGTGTTGCACAGAATGACAATTTTCAGCAAAGGAAGCCCCAGCACACGGGCTGACGCCTGCTTCTCCCCTCTCCTCCCGGCTGGGCACAGTCTTCACCAACAGCTCTTCAGGCGAAAGCCTCGGCAGGATCAGAGAAGAGAGTGACGGGGAGAGAAACGCGCGTGTGGGATGGCGCAGCTGTGCGTGCGGGTGAAAGGGGGTGCTCCACTCAGAGGGCTCAAAGGGGCTCAAAGGGGCCGCGGCAAGCGAGAGCGCAGCTCTGGCCCAAGCTGTTGGGGTGTGCTCGTGCACGCTGGCACAGGCCTGGGAGAGGCGAAGACAAGGACGCACGGAAGACGCTGGGCCCCTTTTTCTCCAGCCCCCATCCAAACACACAGGAAAACGGGGTTCAACCGCAGCAAGGCCGCCAGAACAGCCCTGCTTCAAAACTCACAGGAAGGCTCAAAATCGGGAAACGCTCTCATAGCTCACGTCAGCTTACGGCAACCCTTCCTGACCAGGCTCCTGACCTTCGACAGGACCAGTTATGAAACAGTTCAACTTTAGCCCTTTTTCAAGATGGAGCTGCCGGCCGACCAGGCCGTCACGTCCATGCGTTTTAACAGCCAAACCCTGCATCTCCGTGCCATGTGTTACCACGCGTGATGCTCGGAGCTGGCACAGCCACCGCCTGTCATTCTTAAAATGCGAAGAGAATAATTCAGCGCCTTTTCTGTGATCACAGAGAATGCGATTAATCCCCAGGCTGCCTTGGTATGTAGACTAAACCTTCTGTACACTGTTTGGTGGGGCTGCAGTCTAGGGCACCTCAGCCAATCTTTTCATTCCAACAGAAACCGTGCCAGGCTCCTTGGCGCTGGGCGGAGGAGACGAGGTGGAGGGGTGGCTGGGCCCCCTGCGGGGGCCTGGGCTCCAGAGCGATGCTCGACCAAATTCAAAGCTACCTCGGGAATGGAGGGCTTTTGTCTCCACACCTACTAAAAGCAATTAAAATATCGTCTTTGAAAAGGAAAGGTGGTTAAATTCTTACAGTGTTTGTCTATGGCCCAGAAACTTTTTAAACTCACAGAAAGTAGAGGGTAGAGAAAACAGTGGTTGACTGTTTAGAGAACAGGAGTGATTTATTAAAGCTTGTGATCCATGTGGGAAAACGGCTACCTGAGACTCTCAAGATGTGAGAGGAGAAATAGTTATAAATCGCAGAAGGTGCGGGGAGGAGGGGAACAGGGAGCGCCAAGAAAGACGACTAAGTGTGTGTGCTTCCGGCCGTTTCACTGCCGCACATGCGAGCCGGCTGCAGCCGCAAGGCGACCCCAGCCCCACCTCTGTCTCATCTGGGGCCAAACAAATGGTCCAGGCTCACCCTCGTACTGGCACTCGCCATTGGTCGCAGGGCCCCCGAGCAGATGAGACAAAAGGAAGAACAGCAGGAAAAACCAAACCCTACGCTCTCGCGGGTACCTCGTTACTACAACCCCAGCCCATTCTCTGGCCTCCAAAGCTCAGGAATCACAAAATTTTAGACGGACCCTCTAACCGAGCTCCTTGGTTTGCAGATGANTCGCAGGGCCCCCGAGCAGATGAGACAAAAGGAAGAACAGCAGGAAAAACCAAACCCTACGCTCTCGCGGGTACCTCGTTACTACAACCCCAGCCCATTCTCTGGCCTCCAAAGCTCAGGAATCACAAAATTTTAGACGGACCCTCTAACCGAACTCCTTGGTTTGCAGATGAAGTAACTGAAGCTCAGAGAAGAATGCAACTCGCCCGAAGAGCAGGTGCGGAGGAGCAGGAGGATACAGCCAAGACCCTCGGCTCCTGGGGCCCTGAACGCCGCGCTGACCTCACTGCCACCCCTCCTCCTGGCCTGGCCCTGACAGCGCCTCTCTGCTTCCCCGGAAGTCCGCCTCTCCAGCCTCTGCCCCTGTTCGCCGTGTGACACTGCGACAAGATGAAAAAGAGGCATTTGTCCTCGTCTCCCGTCCCGGCGGGCTTCCCAGTGGCTCAGTGCTGAAGACTCTGCCTGCCAGTGCAGGAGGGCCAGAGACGTGTGCTCAGCCCCAGGGTGGGGAAGATCCCCTGGAGGAGGAGATGGAAGCCCACCCCCGTATTCCAGCCTGGAGAATCCCACGGACAGAGGGGTCTGGGGGGCTGCAGTCCACGGGGTCTCNTCTGCCTGCCAGTGCAGGAGGGCCAGAGACGTGTGCTCAGCCCCAGGGTGGGGAAGATCCCCTGGAGGAGGAGATGGAAGCCCACCCCCGTATTCCAGCCTGGAGAATCCCACGGACAGAGGGGTCTGGGGGGCTGCAGTCCACGGGGTCTCACAGGGTCAGATGCGACTGAGCACGGCCACCACACCGACCCGTTCCAGGCGCAGAGCTCCGAAAATCCTCGTCACTCCCTGAGAGATGGGGTGAGAGGAGCAGCTGTGTGTGGCCTCTCCTCAGTTCCTGACCCTTGGACTCTCCAGTGGGGAGTGTCCTGTGTGTGCTAACGAGATGCCTGGGGGCTGGGGGATCCCTTCAGGGTGGAGGCTGGTCAACCAGAAAGCCCAAGGCGTGCTTGGGGGGTGGGACCCCAGACCTCCCGGGGAGAGGGGAAGAACTGGAGATGGAGGAGATCACCAAGGGCCAGACACGGATGACATTAATCCATCACGTCTACACAGTGAAATGGCAGTGAAGCCCCTCCACTCCGGGGCTCTGAGAGTCTCCAGGTTGGC